>JAZHYW010022825.1:0-80730 GCA_037355805.1 Ixodes ricinus | reverse complement strand
AACATAACAATAAAATTCTGAGGTATTTTTTTTAAAGTTTAGTAGAGGTTACTTGGGAAACGTAATTAAAGTAAATGACTAACTACCGAAATAAAAAATGTAATTGAAAGCTACTAAACTAATCAAAACGTAGTTAAACTACAGCAACTTCAGTAGAGTAGTTGGACCGCGCACAAGTCTGCCTTAATGTACTTTGGAAAGATAAAGTGCGACGGGCGAGCTGCGATCACTTGAGCGACGAAATGAATTAATTTATTATAGACACAAACAGGCCAATAAACGAAGGTAGTGTCGAGTCCCGAGCGTCCAATTGCAGCTTGAAAGCCAACGTCATTATGGCATTCGCAGAGGAGAAAGCCAAGAAACGAATCACGATGATCCTGATCGTTAGAGGCCTACGCTCCGCGTTTCTTAAAGTGTCAGTGAGTACAATTACTATCATTTCCAAGCCTGGGTAAAAAAGTTGCTTACTTTCAATTCCTCTAAAAGTAATCATGGTGTAGGTTAACCAACACTGTAACAAAAGAAAGGGAAGGGAAAGGAAACATACACCACACGACGAGCGCTTGGTCGTTACACTTACATTAAGTTCTACCAGGTAGCCACAGCGCTCGCCCTGTGGCGTGTGTTTCTTTCCTATGCTTTCGCTGTTACGCGCTGTTACACCAGCATCATGTTTAACTTCCACCAACTAACCCAGCTCTCTAATTGGTTATTCTAAAACTAATAACTTCTAATAAACGGGTGAGCTTCTTAAGATTAAGCAGGTATCTAGAGATGTACACAATAATAAGGCATGCTGGAGATATTCGGCAGCAGTAAGTGTAATTAGGAGTTGATGCAAATACATGCCACGCAATATTAATCGTAAAAAAATCAAATTAAGATGTCCAATGGTTGAACGATTAACACAAATGTAACGACCAAACAAAAACAAACTTCAAATAATATTAAAGTGCTTTTTAACAGCCTGAACAATAATTAAAATTCCAAATAATTCAAGTTTGTGTAGTATATAAGAACAACACGTAGCCTGTAGTTATTCATAGGGAAGATACTTTTTTTATTTTGTTATAATATATGCGACGGCTTCGCAGAAGTGTCCAATGTCTGCCACAGAGTTTGTTTAGTTTACAAAATTTTCGGAATTTTTTATTTTCCTTATTTGCATCGATTTGTATGGCACATTCATTTTAGCTAACAACGTGCAATTTCGGTGCACCAGACAAAACGTGTGTAGCTGCTTCTCAGCATTATAGAACCTTAATTATTATTATCATTATTATTATATTCTTGTTTATTTTGCTCTTGTTGTAACAAAAGCGCCGGCAGCTATGTTTTGACGCTGGGTCACTTTTATCTCTGCAGTATTGTCCGTAGCCACGCTTTCAAAACTACCTCGAACCACGCGTGCGAAGCAATTTAAAACGTGTGTTCTTAGGACAACAACGGTAACTCTACATATGCGTGTTCCCAGCACGTCAGGACACAATTTGCATATTTCAAAATGTTTGAGAGAAGCGTGAGAAGTGTGACTTACGCCCCCATGCTCAGGTGTATCTTCTATATCCTAAAGAAAGAAAAAAATACTCTTCCTGAAACCGAAGTTAACTGATAAAGTTTTTGGATATTTCCACTCCACTTCCTTGAGGAAGGCACAAGGGCCGGCGCTGGCCAATCGCGACGGCGGATCCGTCCTCGCGATTGGCCAGCGCCGGCCCTCGCGCCTTCCTCGAAGTAAGTGAAGGGGCCCCTAAGTTTGAGTGAGGTTTGTGAATTCGGCGGTAAGTAACGGCCTAGTCTTGTAACTCCGAGAGATAAATGAAAACAAAGAAATGGCGAACACATGTTTTAGGGAGCAAACTGCTTCGCGTCGTAACAGAGTTTCGAAGGAGTTTACAACGTTGTTCGAAAGACAAAACAAAATGCCACGCTATACACATGCATGCACAGAATGCGCGCACAAATATGCCTGCACGCGCAAGACATACATGCGCAGTTTGAGCTCGCGGTTATACGCGCAAAGCGTGGATAGTCTTCAATGGGTGGAAAACAAATTCTGATAAATGAAAATGTTACAATTTCGAGGTTCCCGAAGGTGAACACTTAAATTGACAAATATGTTGTGGTCTCTGGTACTTTGTGTCTCGGGGTCGGGAAAAACGTTCCTTGGCCATGCCTCAAAAAGGGGTGGAGCGCGATTAGCTAATGTGAAGAAACCCTGCCTTGGAGGCAGACCAAGTTCGGCTGATAAACATACACACAACCCTTTCACCAGGCTTTCGATATGGCGTTCATAGCTGGGAGGCTTTGATTATGAGTAGAGGTATAGAGGAATATTCTTGGTCTAGAGGACCTAAAAGCGCAAAAAACACGGACGAAGAAGAGAAACATACAACAGAAATTGGCGCTGACATTGAACTGATTTAATCGAGGAAAGTCACCCAGCACATATGCCTGAACACTCTTTTCTATCTTGCCAACCCCATGTTATTAAAGCAACCCGTAAACACAAACAACAGATGTCAATGGTTTAGACATTCTTATCAGTTCAACGTTTCTACGCAAAACCATCTAGAAATAAAACTTCTTTGTCATTTAGTAAAATTGAAGGAGTGCTGACGCCGTCGTCAACTGAGGACTTTATAAAATTCACTTCAACTCTTTTTCTTTCAGTCTTGTTGTTTTCTATTTTAATAAATTGTGTTAATTCTAACAGGCGATAACACCTGCACCGCATGCAGTGCACTGCAAGATGTCCTCCCCCCGATTTGTTACGAACCGCTAGACGATGTTCACGCGCCCTTTCATTAAAACACCGCCCAGTCTGTCCAATATTCACGCGCCCGCACGTCACTGGGATCTTGTAAACAACATTGGCGGCACAAGCTGTGCATTGAGTGACGTGCTTCTTCGAGCATTGAACACGTTTCTGTCTAGTCATCATAGGACAAACCTCTTGTGCTTGTGCTTCTAATGTTGTTTACAAGATTCCACTAACGTGCGGGCGCGTGTACATTGGACAGACTGGGCGGTGTTTTAATGAAATGGTGCGTGAACGTCGTCTAGCGGTTGGTAACAAATCGGGGGGGGGGGGACATCTTGCAGTACACTGCATGCGGTGAAAGTGTGATTCCTGTTAGAATTAACAATATTTATTAAAAGACTAAACAAGGACTGAAAGAGAAATAGTTGAAGCGTATTTTATAAAGGCCTCAGGTGGCAACCGCGTCAGCACGCCTTCGATTTTACTAAAAGGAACTTTTTTTCTAGATAGTTTTGTGTAGACACGTTGAACTGATACGAATGATTAAAACATCATTGTAATCTCTTGTTTCTGTTTCTGGGATGCTTTTATCACAGGAGGTTGTCAGAGAGAGGAGAGTGTTCAAGCATATGTGCTGGGTGGTTTTCCTTGACCAAATCGTTTGAAAGTTAACGCCTGTCCATGTCGTATGTGTCTCTTCTTCATCCGTGTTTTTTTTCTTTTTTGCTCTTTTAAGTCCTCTAATCACAATAAACCAACTAGCCCAATCCAAGGTTTTAATTCAAAATATACTTGCTTGGAGTGACAAGAAAACGGTAAAATTAGGCACCCACTACTCACTTGGATCACTTAAAGGACAACGTCGATGATGTCCTCTTAGCGCTCACTTGATTGAGCAATGTACAAACAAGTTTAAAAAACTATGTTTTTAATACGTACCCGTATTTTGTTTGAAAAAAAAGCAATACAAACCCGTTATTATATAACAACATTAAACACGTCACAGCACCACAGAAAAACGCAAACTCGACATCTCACTCCATAAAGAACGGTCTACCCTATTGAAAATTCCATCACGATACGTAATTTGGGACACTGTCTGCCAGTCAGCAGCCCTGGTGGAACGTGCCCTGATGGTCTATCAGATGATGTCTGACTGCCACTGCCAAGGGAATTTCATCAACAAGGGCAGCATTTATATAAAAGCTCCCATTCCGAGGTGGCAATCTTAGACGGCTATGAAACGGTTCACAAGTCGAGGTGGCCATCTTTTTCATGACTATAAAACGATTCACAAGTCCTTAAAATGAATGTGATTCATGACATCAAAAATCAGGAAAAATGTGTACCCGTCCTTTTTTTTTCACTTTTGAAATTTGTGTTTTTTGTGCAAAAGGAGCATTCATTTACAAACGGGTCCACATGCACCCTAAGCATGTTTCAGAAAAACGCCCTCGATGTCTGCACCTTTCGGGATGACCGTTTACACTTTAACTCACAAAACGTATGCGACTCCGTTGAAGCTAGAGAGCAAGCGTGCATGCTACGACAGACAGCCCTGGCTTCCACGGACGAACGCGAGCAGCAGACATAGCTGAACTACGCTTGCGGATGCTTTCGTGTGCGCTCTTCATGAAACAATAATAATGAGCTGCGACACAGCGGTAAGGCCAATAGCCCACACCAGATAGAAAGGTATAAACTTTCTAGCCTAAACCTCTCGGACCGAGTCAAGAGCATTTCAGTATTGCAGCACGAGGTTCCGACAATGAGTGCATCGCTCTAAAGAATGCTTCGGCTGCATATGTAGCTAATCCTCCAGCATGTTATGCAAAGCACTCGCACATCAATCGCCGTACTTCAGTTCTACTCACCTGCCATGTAAAGTACTTTCGCGTCGTAGAACCCTCCTTGTGTTCGCGCGTCTCCGGCCCAGTACATCTGGTACACCCTGTCGTTTTCAACTACACCGCTAAAGTTCCTTACATAGTCGGAACTCACGACAGACTGGATCTTGTCGAGGAGAAATTCTACTAAAACATAAGATATTGTAGAGCCCGGGCAGGATCGACAAGTTGGAGCAAGCGGGCAAACAAAACGAGTCGAGAGCGATCGCTCATGGAAGCTCGGCGAAGCCTCTATAGGCGAAGCGAAAGTAGAAAGTAGTGTGTTCGGCGTTTCGGCGGGCTTCTGATCAGGGTTGTCGGGTGCCCTGCTTGTCATATCTCTAAAATCAGCGGTTT
Organism: Ixodes ricinus; assembly: GCA_037355805.1. Taxonomy (NCBI): domain Eukaryota; kingdom Metazoa; phylum Arthropoda; class Arachnida; order Ixodida; family Ixodidae; genus Ixodes; species Ixodes ricinus. Next base: position 75,720 of record JAZHYW010022825.1, on the reverse strand, counting down.
TATGGGCTCACTTCCCAAAATCGTTTTCTCGAGCAGAGATTATTTTTCGTATTCATAGATTTGACAAAATAGTGGTATTCGAACGAACTCTACGTCCTTTGACCATACGTCTGTCTGCACGTCAAAGATTTTTGACGTACAATCAGAGACAATCGTTGTACAATCAAAATCGCCACCAAGAAATCTTGACGGCATTTCGCGGCGGCCGACTGCCACCAGGAAGCCACCAGAAAGCCGACAAGCGGAGTCTGACTGGAGTTTGACTGTCGGTCAGAGTAACTTGTTCGCCAATCAGACATGCTTGACGTACAGTCAGACACAGTCAGCGGTACACTAAAAAACATTGACTGCCAAACAGGGTTACATTGATGAATTTTTCATTCGGGTATTAACCTTATTTTTTGAAAGGAAGAAGCTCTAGTGTCAAAACAAAACCGTCGTAGACCTATATCAACTAAAACCTCAGGTCTGCACTACACTGAACACGCCAACCAAAGGAATTCAACACAAACTAGAGCTTATAACTTCGGTTGTTGATCACTTGTGTTTATAGTGTTTTCGTTTAGTGTATTTCTTGTAGAATAAAAAAATAAACAAATACCGGGAACCACTTGTGAGCCACAGAGCGACTGCAGCCATAAAATGTCCCTTTCGGGAAATCCATCGTGCCGATGGTGAGAGCAACACGGCTTGACCAATGTCGATTATTTATCTCAGCGTGTCACGGCGGCTTTGCTCGCTGCCATATGAAACTATGGCAGAGGGACGGAGGACGACGCCACGACGTCTACGCTGATCCCGTCAGGAAGTCTGGCAACACGGAGCCTCGGACGATCCATCTCGGGAAACAGAATCCCGTGCCAAAAATGTCCAGATTCCTTCGGCTAGCGAATGCCTTCCTTAATGAGATATACTACACGCAGCTGTCGGCTCAGTCTCTGTGTAAGTCGAGGGCAGCCGTAACGACAAAGCCCCTCGACCCTCGCCCCCCCCTCCCCCCTTCCCACCCACTCACCCACCCACCCACCCAATGCCGACTTCACTGAACGTCGTTTTATTGAATCCTGGTTATTGTGCGATTTCATTAAAAGCTGTTTTAGAATGTCGTGTCATAAGATCTTGACTTAAAGGCCGTTTCATTGAATACCGTCTAATTGAACGCCTTTTGGTGACCACAGACCGATTCATCGAGTTTTGTTTTAACGAATGTATCGTTTTAATCAAACGCGGGTTTATTAAACTTTGTCACGTCAAACCATGTATTGCTTAAGCTAGTTTAGTTGCATCCAATGAAGTCTAATCAAGTACGATTTCGTGGAACGTCGCTTCACTAGAATATGTCTAGGAACATTGACATTCATTAAAGGGCGACGGGGCGCCTCGTGATTTCATAATGAATAACAGTTCTTTGGAGCTTTTAAAAAGCAGAACTTACTTAAATGTCGCTTTGTATTTTTAAACTTCCAAAAGTGCTTGCATAATTTATGCCCTTCGTCATTGTGCATGAAGTTCGCGCATATATAATTGCTCTGGATCCATCTTCAGATGGCAAAGCTGCGTTGAGTTTTTTTGTTTTTTCAATTCAGTGGGAATATTGAAAAAGATATGATGCTTATTAATGTTTATTTACCACTGCTTGTTTTGTAAACCGAAAGTAAAAATGGGGAACCGCGATTATTTTGTCGTTCATTAAAGGACACATGCAAAGAAAAAAAACATTTTTTTTAAATAGCTTAGATGGAAAAAGTATGTTATAAAACGAATTTACAAGAGAAGAAAGAAATTTTTAGAGCTATAATTACGGCGCAAAACGAATTTGTAGTTGGCGCCCGCGGGAGCCGCCGCTTGTCACGTGGTAGACCTGTGCGTCGTCGCCGCCGCACGCTGAGCGTTTTGCGCCGCCGCTTCAACGCGTTTCTCCACGCCGCCGTCACCGCCGCCGCACAAGTTCGTCTGCTTCGGGGCGCCGCCGCCGTCATCTGACCGGCGCACAGGTCTATCACGTCTGCTTGCGCTTTTTCAAAAGCTTCATTTGGGCTCTAAAAGTAACTTATTAATCTTTGTTTTTTGTTGCACTTGAAACGAAGATGAATAAGTAAGTTTTCGAGACCATAGGAAGCTTCCGAAAGAGCGCAAGTACCACGTGACAAATAGGGGCCAGTCAAGTGATAAATATGGGCCACTTTTCCGCGGCGCCCGTGGGCACCAACTACAAATTCGTATAGCGCCATAAATATAGCTATAAAAAAATTTATTTTTTGTTTTAAATTTGTTTTATGACTTCCTTTTCCCAACCCGGCTGTTTAAAAAAAAAAGTTTTTTTTCTTGCCTGTGTCCTTTAAAAGGATCGTTGCGTAATCGAAATGAAAGTTAAAAAAATGGAAACAACATGACGGGCTCGTTTCGCAAACGTTAAAGTTCTCGTCGTATTATAGAGACTACTTGCTACTCCTCACACACAAACAAAAGTATTCTGAAGAGGAAGATATAGTGGAACCCAGATTCAATCCCCAGTCTGCCCGATTTAATCTGGATTAGCATCGCACCATGTCTCACGGCAGCGTGATGTAGTGAAATGAAATGCGGTTCACAATGATGCACACCCAGATGGGAGCTGCAGAAGATGATCCTTCAGTGGCTCTTGCTCAGGTACCACGGGTCGACTGGGTCACATTTCATTCCGTGCCGACTGCGTTAAGCACTGGGCAGGTAATGGTGCGCACGCAATTTCTCCTCTACAGCAGAGACGAAGACACTTTTGGGGCTGAATAACTGCTCATTCTTTAGACAAACACACAACAAGGCTAATAATGGAAAAGGACATATCCACACAGAAAAAAAAACACCTAATTTTCTTCTCAGACCATTCGATATCATTACACAAACCTTGGAAACATCGAGGATGGGAGTCAAATTTAGCAGTATGTTTTTAATTCACATGCTCCGTCTGGTGCGAACTCGTCAAATATTTGTTCATAAATCGCATAAATTACATAAAAACAAAACGAAATTATCCCAAATTTCCCTTTACAAACTTCTGCAACCAACTGTCATATCAACCAATGAAGACGATTATACAAAAAAGCAGAAATAAAGAGGCAACCCCGATACTAAGAGTAGACTTTAATCTGGCAAGGAAATGACAAGAGCCAGCTCACGCGTCGTTAACTTTACACAGCCTGCACCGCCAAAAACTGCCAGAGGCTCCAAAAGCTTCTACTATCGATTTCCAGTCAGGGTAGGTATAAAATCCCCGCAATATCTCTGCCCTCGAACTAATTAGCCACTTCTTTAGCAAAAGCAACCGGGGCAGCTTCCCTTAGCTTCAGGCTCGGCGCGAAAACTCTAAAAAGACCCAAGGCTGCGGCTCTTTTTCTAGATCTCTCTCGTTAGTCTGGCGTCGCCAGCAGAGCAAAATTAAACTTGTGGGAAATACGAGAGAGTGAGAATGAAAGCAAAGAATATTAAGACGCATGAGCGGGTTGTAGTTCTCATTCACGTTATTGCAACTAAACTGTGAGCAAGGCTCAATACCACAAAATATTTTTTTCCATCGCTTACAGCGCCCATTAAACATTAAAATTAACACAATGGTCGTTCGAGGTAAACTAGGGAATTTTCTTCTTATTGAAAAAAAATTAAACTTCAACGAGCATGAAACTGTCACTTTTCAGATGTGTTCACTGTACGTGCCTAAAGCCCCTCAATGTGTTTTCGTTTGTCCTGGTAGTAGGGTCAAATGCGCCAGTGCACGAGGCCCGTGTCTCGAGAGGCCCTTGGAAGCAAATAGCGGCGCAGCTCTGAAATGAGCGGCCCTTGGAAGCGAATGGTGGCGAAGCACCCGTTTGTGGCACGTGTCTCGCGCGTTTCACCAACAACGCCTTTATTAAGGGGCTATATACGTGCCCAGACACTGCCACCATCTGTTAGCTCCTTGATTTCTTTGGCATAAAATGAACCGGGCTGCGTGACAGTGGTCGGACGAATGTGTGCGTGCGGTTCAGTTGTTACTAAATGATCTGTTATAGACCTCTGAAAGAATAGCTTTCTAGCCTCCGCCATTCTGCGACTTGGGCGACCCTTATCAGCCATAAAATTCTCATAACCGCCTGAGCTGAAACCCGGTCAGCGCGACTCTCCACCTGTATTGTGCATTCAGAGTTCGGCGGCTTTTCTTGAAAGATTTTACTTTGTTTGCCTGTTCAGGATGCTTACCCTTTCTGTGTTATCTACCACTGCGGGAACCACAGAATACCAGGGTTCGTAGCCTGCTCGGCCTTAGCTAGAAACAAACGAAGATAGCGAACATCAAGAATCGCGCGACGCGGGACGCTCGACGTCCTTCAAGGATTATTTCCGTCAGGATAATCTTCCAAAATTGTTCCGGCTCTGTTCAAGGTCTTCGCTAAATATAGACGATAGGGTCCGGGGTATGGGTACGAAATGAACAGGCTCAAAAATTGTGTTTCTTCTATGTTAAGACAGCTTGATGCTTGTACACCTCAAAGAGTGACTGGTCTCTTAGCTGTGGATAAGAACTTTAACCAAGACAGTACCGCCCCTAAGCTTGCGTCTTTAACAAGCACCACGCAGTACTGATACAAGAACGCGTACCGGTACGAAACTCATCTACATGGAAACGGCATCGTCACTGATGACGTCATCAGTGACGTCACCAGTGACGTAACGTGTCCCACAGCGCACCGCGCGGCTACACCGACGGCGACGCCGGTCAAGTCGGAAACGGGCGCTTACACTGCGCTCTAAAAACACACAAAATGAAACAAACATTCCAGTTGCATTTGTTCTGTCGCGCACGGACTCACCAAAAATAGCTTTCATTTGATTGCGTTTGTTCCTGAAAAGAGTTAAATCTTGATCAATCCTATTCGCCATAGAACACAGAAACATAACAAAACGCGGCAATTTAGCCGCCACCAGCTTCGGAATGGCGCCTAAGCAAGCTGCCACAGCCCACTCTCAAGAAATCCCACGCCCCAATACAGTCGGGCAACACTGACGTACACTCTCAAAACCAGGGTCGCGCACTGGAAATCGCTTCGTTCGGGGGCTGCCACTGGAAAGGTCAATACGCCGACGCTAGCGTAGTAAACATGGCGTAGCGCAGCGCATGATCGGTGGCAGTTATCGAGTTCCTGCTAGTCGGCCAATGAAACGCGCGCGTTCTGCGCTACGCTGCGTTCGTTGCCCTCTCCTCCTCTCCCCCCCCCCCATCTTAATTCACAACGCTTAGTAGGGGTAGTAGTGCTTAATGTAGGAGAATAACAGAGCCTTAACTGTCGTCCTTGGCCGAACTAACTGTTAATATCATGCATTCACACAATTTTGTTCACGACATCGTTTTTTGTTTCCCGTGCTGTAATTGCAATTTTCTTTACAGTTTCAGCTGCTTCAACTTTATGCTTTCACATATCTTTGATTATTCGCCGATGTTCAACACCTGCAGACACATTGCTCGCCATGATGATTGCTAGGATTGCTGCGCTTGCTTCAATTACGTCGTTTTTTGCAGTATATGTTCAAAAAAATGATAGTGGTAACGTATTCTGCAAATTTCACTTGTTCTGCGATTTCTTAAGGATAAAAGTTGCGGTCAACCTTCAACGAACACACTAGCCGAGCCTTGAGGTTTGGGGGTCACTTGCCGTAGTGCACTTTGGGGTACAACTTCTGAAGTTGCCTCAATATTGACCAAGAATACCTACAAGCGCTCTAAAACCGTACTAAAAAACTACTAAAAATATGTAGTTTTGGACATCTTCAAACCAAAGTGACAAGCAAGAGACACTACATTCGAGCGTCGCCTACTGGCAGTAATGGATCGAATTGGATTCCTTCGGCCTCCCCTTTTTAACGAGTGATCCCAGAACTTTGAATTCTGTTATATAGCCAGTTGGCTTCTCTTCTCCTTCTACATTTGCTGCCTCTTCCGCCTGCGGTGCTGTATATATAGCCGAAGATCGCAGGAAATTGCCAAAAATCTGATGTTGATTTTTCAATAGACCAAAATCGCAATTTCTGACAAATTGAGGCCATGACAAATGCCTGAAAGTTTAGGAGTCGGCCGGCGGCAGAAGAATACCAAACCGTATGAGTGGACATAAACGAACACTTTAACTGATAATGAATCGCACACGTGGCCAAACAAGGCGCTTTGCGGTTGAGAACGCGCGAATCCGCTTCGTGGTTGCGTATTCGCTTCCATCTTGAATGTGCCGTAAAGTAGGAACGCGATAGCGAAATGTATAAGCATATACATTCCAGCTCCTTCCCAAGCCATGCAAGCGTGCCTTGCGTGGCCTCGTCAGTTGTATGTCTCCCGCCTACATTCTTAAAATTTTTTCTTTAAAGGGGAGGTGCAACGATATTCAATTGGAATACGTTGACTTTACATGAGCTTACTGGCACAAGTGTGGGACTCAAGGATACTCGCACGCAACACCACTGGCCAAGAAACTCCTTTGTTGCGGTGTAATTTCAAGGACAAAAGCGAGCGTTTTCATTCAATCTCTCCTTCGCGAAACTTGATGACGTAACTGGGTGATCGCAGTATCGCTCCAGTAACGATATTTGAATGCGGCTCATAGATTGGACTCGAGCATTGCGTGCGCACTCGATTTGGGCTCGTGATAATCGATAGCTCGAGAAGCATTCCGGTAGTGGCCCGTGTCAAATCGCTAGTATGACCGACAATAGCCGAACCATAATAATATTTGGAACTCAGCGCGTGTCCTGTGCCTTGCCAACCCCAGCGCGTGGCTACGATCAACAATGGCGGCATATAATCGGCTCCAGATGACGTGCCAGCTTGTTCTGGCTGCGAGTTAAGGGAGCAAACGCTGCTCGTTTTTCTTTAATATTATCTGCGACGTAGATTGCGTGCGGTGAAAAACGAACGGGTGTTTCACAGGTCATTAACGAGAGGGATCTGTTCTAAGCGGTATTTGCGCAAAGTACAAAAATTGTTGCATCGCCTCTTTAAGACAAATAAATTATTTTTTACAGTGAAATTATTCGTAACATGCGGAGACCTTTCATTCGCATCACATGTCATTTTTTAATCACTTTCAGTCCACGCGTGACGTCAAGTTTTACATGTCGTAATGGCTGATCACAAAGACATGCTTGTGAAAGTATGGCAGAGGCGCGTGATCGGATAATGCACAAACCTTTAAAGAATGATAACTGCTTTGTTAGACTCTGCATATTTTCAAAACAGATTACCGCTAAATTCTTAAAAATGTTCACACTGAAAAAAATAATAAAAACTGCACGGATGAAAGTATTTTTTATACGACGAAGTGACCAAAGTCGCGGTTTCAGCGCAAATAGCGATGTCGCTAATCATTATCATACGTATATTTATTGCATTTAAACATTCTAACCAATATATCAAATGTGAAGGATGCTGATTTGAACAAAATATTGAAAGAATGTAGAGTCGCTCAATTTTAAAAAAATAAAAAATTGATTTCTTTCTTTTTTTAACTGGCAATCGTACAATGCAAGCAATGGCGTGTTTGAGTATCAATCGTTTAAATTTGGATAGAAGGCATTAGGTGGAATCGTTTAAATTTGGTTAGAAGGCATTAGGTGGTTGTTTTGGAAAGCGAAAAAAGTGAAAGCCGCTTACAACTCCCTGTAACGCCGAATTAGAGCGCAGCTCTTGAGGAGGAGGAGGAGGGAAGGGTACTGAGGGGAGAGTATACCACTCCTCCTCCTTCTCTTGCTCCTCCCCTCATCCTATAATCTCCACCACTCCTCCTCCTCCCCCGTCCTTATCCTTCACCTCCTCCTCCTGCCCTCATACTTCAACCTCCTCCCCTCGTCTCCTCCTCCTCTTCCCTCCTCCCCCTCCTAATTAATTAATTTATTAAATAATTAATTTAATTTTGGTGGGCAGGTACCGCATCGGGCTACTGCACGAAAGGTCTCTGGTTCGAAGCCGGGAAGCTTCCTTGGGGTGAGGTCAATTGACATGGGGGGGGGGGGGGTCAAATGACCTCGGAGGGGGGTCACGTGATCTTGTGGGATGTCACATGACCACGAGTCGGTCAATTGTCCTTGGGGGGGTCACGTGACCCCCTTCCCCGAGGTGACCGAAGGTACCCGAGGTCCTCCCGAGGACACCGAAGGTACCCGAGGTCCTTCCGAAGGAACCCGAGGTCTTTCAGAGGTCCTCGGGGAGGAGGGGGGGCGGAGGGGGGCTCGCGGTTACGCCTACGGCGACGCCGACGCCGACGCAGATGCCGCTCAAGCCGAAAACGGGCGTCTAAAAGCTGAGCTCTAAAAAAAAAAACACACACATACTTTTAAAGCTAATGTCACGTGAACTGAAGTCATGCGACATCATCACGTGACGTTACGCCAAGGTGTCCGGTCGTGACATCGCAGGATATCATAATGCGACGTCAATTTTCTCGCTAACTTCGTGGGAGAGACTGAACGGACGGAGGGCGTTACAGATTTCTGGGAATAAGAGTTTCGTTCTAAAGCCTTCCATACCTTAAAATAAAAACCTCAACTCTCATAAAGTCCCCCCCCCCCTAAAAGGGAATATTGAACCACCAACACGTCTGAACAGGAACACATAGACGGAAACAATTCGCGTCAGGGCACCTTTTGCATTCCCGATGAATGAACCGAAGGGACGAAGGCGTGGCGAGACAAACAGCTCTCCCGTCTACAGCACGCAATAGGATACCGCAAGCTTAACATTCGGGTCGAGCCTCAGACAGACCGGCGTCACTCCGCCGATTCCTCAGCCACCATTGCCGAAGTCAGACAGCTTTGCGAGCCACGCTTCATTAGGGAGTTTTCGTAGATCGTTTTTGTCGTCTCGCAACACTCTCCGCAGCCCGCCACGATACCCGGAACTTTATCGTCAAGGCCATGGGCGCGCAGGCGCAGTAGCGGCTTCTTCGTTGCGGAGGGCTTAACGGAGGGGAAACGCGGTCTACGAAAACTCCCTATTGTTTGGTCCCGACGACTGCTTGAAGAGATGAGGGCGAGTTCGTCAGCCCTGACACCTACATGAAAGCGCGTGCGCAGGCGTCCGCAAGGCAACAATAAACACGGAGACGCTCTCCATTCGGAACGGAGTGGTTCTCCTGAGATTCTCGCTAACGCCTCCAGTTCATTACATTCAGTTTGGGGAACACAAAAGAGAGATATTATGTCGCCCTTCCATATGGCCCTCCGGAAAAGGATGGTTATGCTATAACTAGAGTACTCGGTATTTGGTTCTATGCAGTAAACGCCGAAAATATGTGCACCAAAAATATTCCTGAGGCAAAAAAAACAAAAAAACATTGTTTAAGTTGTTTGCACATACTCAGGAGTTCATTGAACAGACGTGTCACTAGCCCCATAATAATATTATTGATATTATTAATTCTATCTGCTGGCTAATTTTCGTTTTAGAGCGCAGCTTTTAGCGCCCGTTCTCGGATTGAGCGGCGTTGATGTCGCTGTCGCTGTCGCTGTCGGCGTCGGCGTAGCCACTCGCGTTGCATTATAGGAATAATGTAATCGGGCGTGACCGCGGGTTGCATTAGGAAAAATTTCCCCGCTAATTTTAGCGGAAAAACTTCCCGCTAAATTTAGCGTAAAATTTCCCCGCGTAATTTAGCGGAAATATTTCCGAGCGGTAATTAGTGGAAACATTCCCTGCTAAATTTAGCGGAACAATTTCCCTGCTAAAATTAGCGAACAAATGTTCCCGCTAAATTTAGCGAAAAACTTTCCCACTAATTTTAGCGAAAATATTTCCCGCTAGGTGTAACGGAAAACTTTCCCCGCCAGATTAAGCAGAAAAAATTCCCCGCTGGATTTAGCGAAACATTTACCCGCTAAATTTAGTGAAAAAAATTCCCCGCTAAATTTAGCAGAAAGATTTCCTAGCTAAATTTAGCGGGAAAATGTCCACACTAATGGGGAGGGAGCAGGAGAGGAGGATGGGAGGGACAGAGGGGAGGAGGGACATACTTTCCCCTCCGTACCCTCCCCTCCTCTTCCTCAAGAGCTGAGCTCTAATTCGGCATTACAGAGAATTGTAAACGTCTTTCATTGTTTACGTTTCCAATTACATCTCTATGATCGCTGGGTTATCTGCTATCGAAGCAGATAACCCAGCGATAAATGTTTCCCGAAGTAGATCTCATCCTAAAGCAAATGTGTAGCGCTCCGAGTCCAGTTTGCTTAAACCCATATGAAAATAAGACACTGTGATATTTTAAGAAGATATTGCTGTGTTGAGAGACAAAATCCTCTACTTAAAACTTCTTTGCCAAGTCATTACTTTTAGGATGCATGTAGCAAGACCAAAGAGACAATCCATTCTCCAGAAAATGAAGCTTACGAGCTCGCGGTAAAAAAGGTACGCAATTTTCGTTCGTAATGAAACCAACAGCAACAAAAATAGCATGCATTTCTCCAAATTAAAACGATACTTTCTACTTTGTTTTAATTTCCATGCAAACTCCAGTGCAACGCATCGCAAATAAAATTGAGTTGCTAAAAAAAATCACGCATATATTTTGAAGAACTGATCACAATTCGACAACACCAATCTGCATTGTCTTCCCAACTGGATTTATTGGTCAGTCTTTATTGCCTCCTTTTTGTCATTCCTGGTGCAACATCAGCAAAAAGCTTTATTTATGCCTCCGCCAATGGCCCTTGCCCGTAGGTGGTGGGCCGAAGTCGAAAGAAAGTCGACTCAATCCAAACAGAAGTCGAAGTAAGCCTCGACGGATAGCATAGCGGCACAGGCGCACCACGCTCCGTATTTACCTTACAGAAAAAGCCATTACGCAGACAGAGCATAGAACGATCGGTCACGAAGGAGACCTACAGGGTCACTTTACGAATGGATGGCAACGCTCAATGTTTCCCCAGTCGTTCATGACCTTTTCACCCTTTCCATCTTCCATCTCTTACTTTTCATTTTCTGTTTTCTCCCACTTTCTTTCAACCCTGCGCGACTTTTCCATCATGGGATGTTGACGGTCGTTCTTCCCCTTTGATCAAGCTCGCCGGTCAGGGTCCAAACGTTTTTTTGTGAAGTTTTATTGTAGTTACTATTTATCATCGTGTTGTTATTAAAATTCATTAAGCACGCCTGGTTTTTTTTGTTTTTTTTTCCTTTCTATCCACCCCTCCTTCGGCCTCTGTACACTGCCAACGTTCTAAATAAACAGTACACTCACGTAGCGACTTGGTCGAATCTACAAGTTCGGATCCCTGACGTTTGCAGAGTACCGTACATTTTTCGGTTTCTCTTCACGCTGTATGTATACTTTTGTAACAAACTTTGATACATATTTTTTCATTATTTTTTTTAGTTTTCGGCGGAACTATATTATACCCTAGCAACTGAAACGCCATCAAAGTAAGTGTTATAGACCAACACGCGGCCCTGACGTCACGCAGCTGCGGTGGCGCTGCCGACGGCACTGCGCATGCGCAGACGCTTCACCTCACGCGAATTCAGTTTCTGAACATGCGCAGTGCCCACACCTGGTGTGGGCAAACGAGGGCTTGTTTGTAAACAGTGTGTCGGTCTATACACGTAAATCTATTTTCGCCGCTGGAGAGTGGTAGTTAAAACTAAGAAACCCGCGAGTTTAAGAGAGGAACCTCGACAAACTCGCACTATTTATGCGTGAAGCTACACTTGAGTTTCGGTACTGTCACAGCGCACCACTCGAAAGCAACCCACCTCCTGTGGCAGCCATTAATCTAAAAAGAACCCCTAGAAAACGGTAGAGGGGACAAACGAACCGCGATGCTAGTTAAGTGTGACACGGTCCACGTGACTGCACGCAGACTTATGCGCAATCCGTTACAAGTAACGCAATAACATGTAATCTATTACATTTATCAGTGATTTTGTAAGTGAATAATTACTTATTTTACAAAGTAATGTAATATTAATTTTCTTACCTTTTACGTAAGGGAATGACTGTAATTCGTTACACTTTCATTCATTCATTCATTCATTCACTCATTCATTCATTCATTCATTTATTTTCTGTGTTCATGCACAGCTTTACGCCGTGGTAATGATGCACAACAAAATGTTCACAGGTTAGTTACAAAAGTCTTAAAAGCTACGAAATATGGGTTAAAAACATCAATATTTGCTCCCCTGAGGGTATTGTAGAAGTGTTGAATACGGATCATGGGACTGGTTTGGATGATATGATTAACATGGAAAGTTGGAGAAACCCGCAAAACTCAACTCGGAACGGGAATATTAATAGCAGATGTGAGATCTGGGCAATCAATTACTCCATGAATACATTTATACAGGAAAACAAGATCGCGCTCACGCCGTCTGGAACTCAAAGTAGGGCATTTGCATCGTTTCAAGAGTCTCGCATAAGAATAATAAACAGTACGACCAATGTAACGATCGTAAACAATTCGAAAAAAACGCTTCTGAACATTTTCAATCATCTCTAGGCTCGTAGAAATAATACAATTCCAGACTACAAAGGAAAACTTCAACTTGGTCCGGATTAACGAGAAATATGACCGTAGAATACAGGTTGATGCGGAGAACTCACGCGTGATTCTAGAAATCACTCCCAGCTTATGCAAAAGAGTCATTTATAAGATTGTTAACATGTACAGTCAAGTATAACGAAGAGTCTATGTATACACCAAGGTCACGCGTGCACTCGACTCTTCGCAGAGGATCATTGCCAATCTGGTAACAAAAGTTAATTTTTTCAACCTTTCTAGACAAAGCCATAATAACGGTTTTAGAAGGATTGAGCGTTAGCATGTTCTGACGACACCGATTGCACACACGCCTAACATCCTCCATAAGTTGTTCACAGTCTTCCAAGGATATGATCTGCCTAAACAACTTGACATCATCTGCATATCGCAAGACAACCGAATTGCGAACAATTCAGCTGAAATCATTAATAAAATATTGAAAAAGATTGGCCCAAGTATGGAGCCTTGCGGCACACCCGAAGAAGAAACATAAGGCCGGGAGTGATGTCCAAGAACACGAACAAAATTGTGTTTATTAGGCAAATAATCTAGAAACAGGGAACAAAGGGAGGTACTCAGGCCGTAGGATTCTAGTTTGTGTGGAAGGAGCGGATGGTCTACTAGGTCAAAAGCCTTAGAGAGATCAAAATACACAACGTCTACCTGTCCACGTTGACACACAGTAGGCGAAACAAAATTTTAAAAAGACACCAGATTTGTCTCAACAGACCTTCCACTCATAAAGCCGTATTGTGAAGGGCTTATCTTATGCCTAAAAAAGTTTGAAATGCGCTCAAATAAAACAATTTCATAGACCTTAGCAAAGGGAGATAGCAACGACACAGGTCTGTAATTTTTTACGTCATCCGTTTTGTCATTCTTATGTACTGGCACAGTAATAGAGTACTTCCACAGGGAAGGAAATGTCAGGCTCTGCAACGACAAGTTAAAAATATGCGTTCAGACGGGCGCAAAAATAGAAGAGTATCCTTTAACAATAAGGCTTAATATGCCGTCAAACGCAACTGATAACTTTGGCTTCAGTTTCCTGATAGCAAGTTCAATATCAATAATTTCAAAAGATAGAATTGACAGGTGATCACTGGCATTATCACTGACGCCATGCACAGGCAGTCCAGTTTGGCCGCAAGAATAAACCAAAGAAAAATCACTCGCGAATGCATTTGACACATCTTCGGGCTCAGGCAGAATATTACCACACGAGTCAGCTATGTTTATTGATGACGAAATTGTAGTTGTGCGATCCTTTGCATATCGCCAGAAAAGCACTGGGTCACGATTTAAGCTGCGCTCTACTGACTCACGGTGTAATATTTTATCGCGCTTCAACAATGTCTTAGCTAGCACACATGACTCAAAAAATGTTACGTATCAAAAAATGGAATTTGCAGACTTATATTTCCTATGATAATGCAATTTTTTTCGTAGAACTGATCTATGCTCCTTGGAGTACCAGTGCGGATAACGACTTGTGTAAGGACGCTTTTTGGGAACGAACCTTTCAAGTGCATCTACGATATAGTTTGTGAACACTTCAACGGCACGATTTACATCGGTCATACTATATATGGAAGCCCAATCTGCATTATCTAAATGTTGATAAAGGCCAAAGTAATCGCATCTTGAGAAAGCAAGCGACTCGCGGCTTTTGTGCTTTACTTTCCCCACAGAAGTCATAAAGGAAACAGAAAAAGGAACGCGCCAAACATCCAGTAAACCAAGCCGATTGGAAACAGACATCAGACTGTCGATAGGAAAGTTGGCCGAGGCCAGATCGAGCACATGTCCTGCTGAGTTATGAAGACCGTTCATTTTGGTAAATCCGAGAAGGTTAACAAATGAAAAAAGGCATTCGCTTTAAATGATGCACTATGAGCAAACAGTGAAGGATGTACCAAATTCCAGGTAATTTCAGGAATATTGAAATCACCAAGTATGAGTATACGACGTTGATCCACATCCAATTTATCCCCTAGCATATCTAATTGGTCAGAAAACAGATCCGTCAACGTTAGGAGGAAAATAAAAAGTGCCTATGAGTAAGCTATTGTTATCACGAAGAGGTATTTCAATCCAAACAGACTCGCACTCGAATTCGAGATCAAACCGGAGAATAGCCCGTAAATGTTTCTTAACTGCTATTAGTACTCCACCACCGAATTTAACGGAAAGTTTTTCGTAATCTCGATCCCGACGAAACACTGTGTATTCGGGAGGAAATGGTTCAGGGATGCAAATGAGCTATTTAACCAAGTTTCACTTAAAGAAATGGTATCGTAATCACCTAGAACAACGTTATTGAAAAGAATATGAGCCTTCGTACGCAGACCGCGGACGTTTTCATAAAACACTGAACAATTCATTTGACAAGCTAGTTGGGCGTTGTTGTGTCACGAACATCATTGCACCCTGCAACATCGAAAAATGGTCTAAAATGGGAGCCCATTGCCCAAACGTCCGCATTGTTCACTGTCGAAGTCATCCTCGTTCACAGCAACGCAAAATGACGAGTAGCTTTCGTGTCTAGTTTTTAACTTGGTGCATGTAAAAGATTTTCCGTCCAAAACTGCCGTAAGCACCTCCCCAACATCACTACACGTAGCGTGAGGATCGAGACGCGAAACAAAAAGCGCTGTAATTAGTTTTAATTTAGCCTAGTGCAATTGTAAATGTAATGACTCACATTTGTTAGTAACGTGTACAGGTTTTGCTGCGGGTTTCTTGTCGGTTCTGAATGGGAGAGAAGAGATTGCGAGCTTAGGCAATGATAATCGTATCAAAATCATCTGGTGGGCTAGTTGGCTGTACATCTTGGTAAAATTAGCGGAAAGAGAAACTAGGAAGAATGTACGTTCTTTCTCCCTTCTCTTTGCGCTAATTTTACCAAGAGAATGGTATCCTCTACCTCAGTGGTTCTCAGCCACTGATGTTTCGCGGACCCCTTGTGGGTCGGCGGAGATGATAGAGGACCCCGTTCGTGGTGTTGGGAAGGGGAAGTATAGGTTAACTATGATAGTGATCTAATATATTGATATAACTAAGGGCTAGTGTGAAGTGAACTTCTCCTATTTACATATACACGAGGAAACGCACCCGAAAACTGGAACGTTCCTTCTCAATCTAAGAAAAGACAACTTTTATTTCTGAGCTTGACTGATGAGGCAGGGCTTTGCGGACCCCTAGAATGCCTTCGCGGACCCGCATTTGAGAACCACCGCTCTGCCTCAAAGCAAAGGTCGACACCCGGTAAACTCTTCCTTTTTTCTTCTGCACGCATGCGCGATTGTTCACGCGTGGGAGATTTGACAAGCAATGTAAATTACGAAATATGTGACACAATGACAAAAAAAATATATATATATATATATTTGGAGAGCCCTCACGAAAAAGCATATTTTAGAATCTAAAAAAACAACGTCCTGTCCAAAAAGAAAAAAAAAGGGAAGAAAGTGTTTAACGACCTTTAACGTACAAGAAAAAAAAACAAGAAGCCACTTAAAGACACCCAACCAAACCATCTCTTTCCAACATCTCCGGCTGCCGAACTTGGTGACCGAATTGGATAGCGGACACACCTTCTAATATTTCGACCGGAGCACATCTGGACCCACGGGTTGTCCGACAGCTCATATTCTGCGATTGAAAGGAATATCTTTTACTTCGACGGACGGCGCAGCGTTCGGTTTGGTGCGAGCGACATCGGTAATTGTGTTGTGTGTACGTTTATACAGCCGGAAGTTAGTCTGCCTCAGTGGGCGTCTGGTGCCTCAGCATCAGATGAGAAATATAGCTAGTGCAGTACAGCTGATAGCCTGGGGTCTTTAACGTGCACCACGCAATAGTGATACACAACAGCACGCCCGTACGATGTTCATCCAGACCGAAGCGGCGGAGGCGGGGATTGGAGAGAGTCAGCATCTGTGCGGCTTCGTTTGCTTCTCCTGGAAGAGAGTTTTTCCACGACACCTCACGTGATCGATGACCGCACGGACTTAGAAAAAAAACGAATAGGCCTGCAGAGCTGAGGTAGGAGCCTTTCACCGGTCGAGCTTCGGTGACTAGTAGTTGCTGCCGGATATAGGTTGGATTGAACAAGAATGATGAAATCGTCATTCCGCCTATCAGTCCTTGAGTGTGCCGCCTTTGAGACTCCAACATATTGAATAAACTTTTCAGTGCACAGTTTGGATACCTGTTGTCATTTAAACACGCGGATATTGTATGATCTGGAGAGGAAGATATTCGAGGGGTTTTCCGGTGACCAGTAAGTAAAAATGCATGAATACAGATGCATCGCTATGATGCTTTTATTGGAAATCAGAGGGGTCGAAGAGGAAGGTTTCGAGCCAGAATGTGAGTTGTGGGAAGTCGACCCAACTTAACCTTGTAAGCCAATATGAAAAATAAAAAAATAAAAAATAAAGGGAAGAAATAAAAGCCCTTGGGAGGAATAGCTTAGCATAATTGAAACACCGAAGCACTTGTCCGTTCGTAAAATCCATGTCTTCCGATCGTGAAAAAAAGTGGAAAGGGCCTAACGCGAGTGTCATAAAGGAAACTACCGCAATTTCCGGCCAACGACCCGAACCAGAGTGCCGATGCGCAAAGGTAGAAATAAATAGTTAAATAAAAAATAAATATATATATACAAAAAGCAGAGTCGTCAAAGGCCTGCCCCAGTAGAGCGACTGCAACTGCGAGGGACATGAAAACCTGCACAAATAAGGGGAAACTGCCGTTTCCGACATGACGGCAGGAGCAGTTGAAAGCCCCTCCCCCTCCCCGCCACCGACCCAACCAACAACTGAAGTATGAATGCGAAGCGAAGGGGCCAACAAAAACGTGTCATAAAAAAAAAAAAAACGGGGCATCGCACGGGACAAAAACAAACTAAAAGAAGGCGAAAACGGAGCCCCTAGCTATACCTACGCGGGACTCCCTCCAACCTGACATCGGTTCAGTGCTGTCGTTCCGGCGAGAGCGTTGCCAAATCCGAATAATAGAGCCAACTCCTTTTTCCGTTTGTGTGTGTGCCTCGTTGCGTTATCTGTCGAAACTAGACATTTCATTTAATTTCAATTTCATTTATTTACCTCAAGGGCGTCTTTGAGGACGCATTACATGAGGGGGTAGGTGGTACATGCATTTGTAACAACATAATCACACAATTTTCCAAACACAGTCATTGGTATAACAAAATAATCGCAGTCAGCCCAGCACAGCTTACAAAAAGGAAATGACATCGTGCGTACACAACTGCAATTTTGAACTGGACGTAACTATGTATAAAACAACAATTTCAATATGGAGAAACAGAAAGCGACTATAAAAACAACAAATAAGCATGTACGTATACACTATTCATGCCACAGGCGCTCGCACATAGTTTTAAATTCAACGGGATTTGTGTTAGTAACCATCTCGTCTGGCAAGTTATTCCATTCAGTAATCGATAATATTAAGGGTGAAAACAGGAAGGAATTAGTGTGTGACTGGTATTGCTGTACCTTACGGGAATTATCGGTTCGAGGAGAAATGTAATGTGCGGAATGACAATAGGTGTTTTTAAAGCACGAGTTACTGTAGTATAAGTCATGAAAGAAACATATGCGGTAAATATTGCGCCTGGTAGACAAGGAAGTGAGACCCAAATTTGTTTTTAAAGCTGAGACACTAGTTTGAGGCGAGAAGTCGTTTGATATGAACCGGGCTGCTTTATTTTGGACAGATTCTAATTTGGAAGAAAGATAATTTTGATGCGGATGCCATATGATACTTGCATATTCTAGTTTTGGGAGAATAATTGTTTTATATGCTAGCAGCTTTGTTGAAGTGGGGGCCAGGTGTAGGGTGCGCCTTAAGAAACCTAGAGATTTAAATGAGTTGGTGACTAAGTTATCGATATGTTGTTTCCATGAGAGAGTTTCAGAGATGTTTACTCCTAGGTATTTGTATAGTGAAACACATTCAAGTTGCTGCATGAGTAATGTATATTGGCTGTATGATTTGTTTGAATTTGTAGTAACGGTCATTTGTTTACATTTGTCCGGGTTAACGGTCATCTGCCATTGTGAGCACCAGGAAGATATAGCATCAAGGTCATTTTGGAGGACGTGATGGTCTGTCGGGTCTAAGATTTTTCTATAAATAACACAATCATCTGCGAATAGGCGGATAGTTGAGGTAATCGAAGAGGGAAGATCGTTAATATAAATGAGAAAAAGAAGGGGCCCGAGGACGCTACCTTGGGGGACGCCTGAAGATACTGGGGCTGAGTTAGATGAAGAACCATTCACCGAAACTGACTGTTGTCTATTTGTTAGGAACGAAGCTATCCATTTTATTACTACAGGGTTAATCTGGAGGAGAGAAAGTTTTAGGAGTAGTCGTTGGTGGGGGACGGTATCGAATGCTTTGGCAAAGTCTATAAATATAACGTCTGTTTGTAGCGAGGAATGACTATTAAAATGAAGATCCGTTACAAACTCAAACAGTTGACCAGTACATGAGTGGCGCTTTCTAAAACCAAATGTCGCCAAATCAAAGAGTGCGCGATTAATTCAGTCGCGATAAGGCGCTTTAGAGTGGCGGGCGCAGGCAAGCAGAACGGTGGTTTGACGATGTGTATACAAGAATACGTACGGAACACTCCCGAGTTGAACCTGCGGTGGGAATATTTTCTTTTATAAAAATCGCGAATTAACATGATCGATTGGAACAATTTAAAACTGGATGTTTGATAAACCAATCACGGACAATAAATACTCCTCGACCCTGTTTTCTTTTTCTTTTCTGTGCGTGGTTGGTTTAGTCGGTGATAGCAAACCGAGAAAAAACCGCGAGCACCATGACGAAGCACTTTAAGCGCTGTTTGATTGGCTTCATCGGGTCGTAGCGTCGGCTACGGTTGCACTTCAAAGGAAAACGGAGAATGCCCAAGCACGTCGCACCCAACATATTTTCAGATTTCTCATCGACATTGAGCAGCTAGCTATATATTATATTTTGTATTCTCATAAAAAACAATAAAAAACAAAAAAAATATAATACCCTGTACAGTCAACGATGTTTGCAGACGTCTTTCATTTAACCTTGCTTTACCCGAAAGAAAACCATCACTCTTCATTGTTTGAGGGGGCAGCAGCAGTTCCGTGTAGACCGCTGCCGTGGCGTCGCCGTCCCAGGTGTCCCATAGAGCCCCCGAAAAGAACAGCCAACTTGGTTCGACGTCCAAATAGAGTTCCCGTTTCTGCGATAGACTCTCTTTCCAATTTTACGACACTGTAAATCTTGTGAGAAAAAAATATAAAAGAAAAGAAAAGGGGGAAACAACGCTCCGCTTGCCAGCCTAGGCAAAGCCAGACCTCGGAGACACGGGAATTGCGACAACGCGAGAGTTTGTATTCCCTTCGGGTGCCCGCGACCCAACCGTTTGGAGGGAGAGGATTATCTCGAGCCGCGAGCTTTTCCGACGAAGTCGATGCACATCGCCAAGCTCGGCCTCGACATTCGGGTGGTAATGGAGAAAAAAAAGTTTTGTTAAAATATGAAGCGAACGTTATGTAGCGTAGAATATCAGCGAAATAATGGGACGCGCTTCTGGCACTTGTTGATTGGCTTCGTCGAAACTTAGCGTCAGTTACGGTCGGGCTTAGTGGAGTGAAACTGTGTATAACGCACCTTAAGGCCCGTTCACACTCTTGCGATCTCTTAAACCTGGGTTCCTTGCGACCTCTTAAACCTGGGACACACTGGCGCCATCTATTGGGTAGCAGTGTAAACTCGGCGGTCCGGCATATTTTTTTTATTTCTCTCGCGCATTATCCTTTCTTTCTTGGCTCGAAAAACTTTTGGAAACGTTATAAACGAGCCTTTCTCATAGGTATTACGCACATTCGACCTCGGAAATGCCGCAAAACCGTCGCTCTTGTGAAATGCAGTTCCACGATCACCGCATAGATGGCGCCATCTATGCGGTGATCGTGGAACAACATTTCACAAGAGCGACGGTTTTGCGGCATTTCCGAGGTCGAATGTGCAGTAATGCCTATGAGAAAGGCTCGTTTATAACGTTTCCAAAAGTTTTTCGAGCCAAAAAAGAAAGGATAATGCGCGAGAAAAATAAAAAAAATATGCCGGACATGCCAGACCGCCGAGTTTACACTGCTACCCAATAGATGGCGCCAGTGTATCCCAGTTTAAGAGGTCGCATGGAACCAGGTTTAAGAAGTCGCAAGAGTGTGAACGGGCCTTTAGTTTAAAGGGAGACTGAACCGAAATTTGGATTTTCTAAAATAAGGCCGCAGAAGCGTTGAACGCGACGCTACGAACTCCAAAACATCACTCATACATCGCTATCTTCAAACGGATGGTCGTACTTTTGGAAAAGAAGGACGAGATACGTCATAAGCAAGGCTTATGACGTCATTGTTTTCTTGGAGAGTTTGAGAAAGAGAGGAAGCTGCCTCTCTTCTCTCCTCCTCGCTTCGGTTCACCAGCTCGACGGGACGTAGTAAGGAGGAGAGGGAATGAGAATCGTGATGTGACTTCTCTCGTCGGTCTCGTCGGCCGTGTTCAATCGCGCACTTCTTTTCCAAACAATACGGCGATCCGTAAGAGATGTTTTGGGGTTTTGCAGCGTCTCGCCTATCCGTCCAACCTTGATTATTTTGTGAGCTCGAAATTTCGGTTAAGTATCAGCGTGCCAAAACGCAGATTATAAGAGTACAAACGCTCACATTGAAATAAGGGCACACTTGATATTTATATTCGACGTTAGCAAATTACACTTTTCAGTTCTATGGTGTCGTTAGTCGTAGTACACAAATTAAGATTGTTCACCATCCTCTGACGGTGTTGATATTTGTTACAGTATTTGAAATTATGTTGGACAATATATTTACCGTGTCTTTTACCGCAACTACTTTAAAGCAGCAACCACCATTTCTTTATTCTTAACTTTCAAAACCCGTTATAGTTGACGCGAGTTTTGTGGCCAGTACTATTATTACTATAAAAGTTTCATCCTGTGCCGGAATAACATAATCAATACAACTATAATTAAAAAACGCTTACTTCTGGTTTATGTAATTTCAAAAATGTATACGAAGTTCTCTAATCACAGAGCACTATCAAACAATTGGAAAGTTGGTGAAGTTGAGATTAATATTTTGACCAATCCCAGGAACATGTAAAATAATCTGGCAGAAGTTAGGAAAATCTCAATCTGGCCGTTTCTTCGGTATATCCTCGAGGCGTTTAAATGCATACCATTCACGGGTTCTCTGTGAGGCTATGCTGCCCCTTGACCGTAACCGAGTCACGTGACGTCACAATGTCATGTATCATTATGATGTCACGTGACGTCATTGTGTCACGTGAACACCTTCCGCTAAATTTAGCGGGACAACATCCCGTTCACCAGGATTCAGCTCCACCCTTCGTTGAGGCTTCATTCCGTGTGCACAACAGCGCTCGGAACTGGCCCTATAAATACCACGCTTTTAAGACTCTCAAGCGCCACCAACAGATTTTCCGCAATGACGCGAGTGCTCGCTAGAAAATCATCAACATGCAGCGAGGGCCCCTCTGTACTGTTAGGAAAACAGAGAAGCGCTGCTGACAACGAATCGCTTATTAATTACTCGGCCGCTCGGCCGCTGCTGCCTTTGCTCCGGGCCGGTGTAACCCTACCTTGACACTCCCATCGCGCCAGATAAAGCAGCGTTCGCGTACCTCCCCGGCGGGCGTACAGCGCCGGCCGTGTTCTCTCCTGATTAATGGCTCTGGGTCCACCTAATTAAAACAGCGGCTGCCCTCTGAGCGCAGACCCACGCTACAGTGCGCGACGCGAAAGCAATGTCACTTCCGCCCTGAGTGGTGGTTAGGTTGCTGTTTGAATCTGATTTGAGTCACGCGCAAACACAATGGCGATCAAAGCGAACGGACCTCTGAGAAGGGGCGTCGAGTTGTTTATTAACGTAAGCAGTGTGTCTGCTTTACCGAAAAGAATGTAGACGCAAGCACGCAAATATATTATCCTCGTAGTAATCTTTCTTCCTTTTTTTTCAGTTTCTTTTCTTGTCATTTCATATCCCGCATTACCCATAATGCTGCAGTAACACTGCTCGTACATCATACATAACACACGGTGTTCGTTGAAGACGCGATGACATAATTACCCTCGGATGCACTTCCAGCATATTCGAAACATCTTTGCTTCACACATGTATATGTACGCTTAGGACAGGTCTGTAGACAAGTTTTTATGACCATTGTCTCAACACAGTGGTACAAAACAAGAAAAAAAAGAAACGCGCTTCAAACAAGGTTTGCAAAGTGTATTTTTGTAAGAAGTATGAGCGGTATATGACCGTGTCGTCGGCAGTTTTTCTTGTCTCGACCGCGTCTCCTTTTCTTCTTTCTATCATCGCCGACAAGATTAGAACGACAGAAAAGGGTTAATCCATAGGCTCCTACATGCTGACAAAGCCTGGCAGTTCGCCGCGAGAAGCGGCCGCCGAAATGGAAGAGGTAGAGCGGCAGACAACGGATGAGAGGAGAGCCACGTGACTGGCGCCCCGCTGCGGCGAGGCGCCGAAACACACTTCTCCCAAGCGGACAGGTGTGTTTAGGGTCCTCGCCGCTGCAAAAGCTGTGCGCTGACGTCCAGGTTCCCAGAGAAATGACATGCTTGATGCTCTGTGCTACCCGATCCTCGCGCTCCAGTCTGCGACCGGGCACTCGATGGCTCCGTCGTCGAACTGCCTGGCTTTGTGAGTATAGAGGAGTCTATATGGTTAATCAGTTTCTTTCACCTTTAACGAGAGCTTCCTACTCTTAATAATCGTTCGGCGTATCGCGAGTCTCGAAAGTGCCCGTGCAGCCAAAGTCAGGGAAGAAGGAGCGCGTGCTCCTCGCCTTCCTGGCCGGTGCATTCGAGAGAGACGCCCTGCACTTTTTATCCTCTCAGTGGCTATTGTAATCAAACTTTATTTACCTTCCTCGCTTACCTTGCTCATATTTTTTTTCTTTTCCTCGATTTTTTAAAATAATTTTTAACGGATCCTCCAAGTCCCAAAATTTTGTCCGTCCGTACGTTCGTCCGTTTTTCAGCTCGTCCGTGCATTTACCACTAAATTTAGCGGAGGAAATTAGCATCACCTGACCTATACGCCCAGTTTCCCTGACCTGATGTCCCGAGACATTCGAGTACAATTTGATGCCACGTCACCTGACGTAACAAGAACTATACATCAATTCAGTTCTCCCATTAAATTTAGCGAAATAATTTCCGTCACGTGACCTTTACTGCAATTTATTTCCTCCATTAAATCTAGTGAGGAATTGATTAAAGAAGAGGTTCTTTATTCTCCAAAACTACCCTTTCAGGTCTAGTAAACAAATTTAAACGATCAGTCACGAAGCTCTGCATTTCACGCATGATAGAAATTCTGAGATAGAAGGTCGCTGTCCATTTTGTTTTGTTTCTTTTTTTTTCTTTTTCCCCCTCCAGCATCCGCAATGTTTCAACGACGACGCGAACGACATCGCTAGGTTTTCTGCACGAAAAAAGCATTACGCACCATTGCTACGGCTCCTGGAACGCGTCTCCGACAAGGTGTGTTTCCCGCACCGCCCAAAAAAGATTTCCCTCGATATCTGCTCGACGACGTCATAAAAGCGTCACGGTGTCGCCGGTCGCGATCCTAGCGGTGTCCCAGACACAGCAGCGATGCTTTTGACGTGGCAGATGCCTGTTCTTCCGCAGGTCGCTCCCCCAATGTGACAGTTCACGGAAGCTTTGGCAGCCAGAGGTTGCGACGCCGTGAACACAGCGACACTCGTCTTCGCTCGTGCTTTTCGCCAGCATTTCTACGACCGACCACAAGGATCGCGACATCCAACAGCGTGACATTCCCACTTTTTTGACGTCATTTGATGCCACTTGAGCACCACTTTCGATGTATGGGCGGGATGGGAGGCTAAACACACAAGTCAGAGACCCGCGCTCCATGCACCGCACAATTAATCAGGTCGTGTCGCCGCTCCCTTTAAAAAAGAGCGTTCTACGGCGATGCCTACCGGTAGACTGCCACTAAGCCGCGGCCACAGCGGTAATACATCGACAAAAGGAGACGGTCTGCGAGTGTTTCTTCCTTTGAACGACTTCCCTGTCACATTGTCCGTACAAACACTGGCTGCAGACATGAGCGAAGCATACAAAATCCACGAAGCAAACGTGCTGCATTCTTGAGGTGCTTCAGCAGGAAATTCTGTCGTTGTGTCTGTTGCCAATGTCGTGTCTTTTGTCAGACGAACGAGCACTGGGAGCGTGGATTTTGGGTTTAGGGCGGTCGTCGAATCAGCTAAAGTAACGCTGGCAATGATACACGTCACTTCTAGTTTCAATAGGCACTCCAATGGTACGCTTCGTTTGAGGGGGACCGGAGAGAGGAGGGGCGCGTCCGGGTTTCTTGGAGAGAGCGCGCGAATGCACGCAGATTCGCTGTAAGAGCCTCATTCTTCCCCGAGCGAATTCGACAGTTTTCATTGTTTCCTGTTTTAGTCGGTCTCGCAAGAAGATGAACGTTGAAACGGGAAAAAAACTTAGAGAAGGAAACTGAGTGGCGAAGAACACAAAACAAAATACATAAATGACTCTGTAGCGAGTCATTTCTAAAATGTAATCGTCCGATTCTCTTGGTTGCTTTTAACGATGCACGTGCCTGTTTCCAGCGCAACGCAAGATTATACTTACAGAGTCTGAGTACTCCGTCGAGAGCGGCCCTGACTTGAGTTCAAAGCACGGCCTAGTTTTCGTAGGCAATTGCAAACAAGAAACCTTGATTGGGAACGGAAATTCAAGCGCGATAATTGCTCAGCTGCGCAGAACCACACACGGTCGGCTGCTTGTCCAGCAGACAGACGAACGACAAAGTACCGTCTAACGAGGTATTTATTGCATAACAAAATATAGATATTTTTAGCTTGTTCTTTTTCTTCCCTGCTCGAAATTTATTTGCGTATAGAATTCCACGCGAAACGAGGATGGTTGTCTAGTCCACGATTATTAGATGGATCTAGCACCGCGAAATGTAAGCGATTGAGTTATATAGAAGGTCATTGAGTCACAATTTTCAGATGGTATTGAAAATAAAATAAAAAAACGGTCTTGTATCAGGCTTTGTAAGACATGTTTTTGTATGTGACACTTTAGTTTATGAAAATCGCAATGTTTCGGCTTCGTCAATAGGTGAATATAAGGATGAGGTATGAACGCAGAAAGAGCGGGATTAGGTCAGCAACTCTAAAGCCATTTTCACAAATTCAACTTCCTAAAATATATTCATGAAGAATGTTTTTTTCCTAATTTTCGTGCCCACGCAAGTGAAACAAAGCTCAAGAATGCTCAAGAAAGCTCAAGCGCCTTGTCCCTGTCGTTTGTGTTATTTTCTATTGTCCCTGTCTGTTCGCGCTTTTAAACCTTATACCTACCATGGACCAACTAGCCCAAACCAAAGTTTTAATCAAGAATAACGTTGTTTATTTATCTGCAACTACGTACGCACATCGTTTTTTTTTTCTTTTTTCTTTAACGTAAAAGTACATACAGGGTGTTTGATTCTCGTTCGATTAGGTGTATTTAAAAAAAGCCGCAAAACGTACACTAATGCGGTCTGCGCAGGTGACTTACACGACCGGGGGTACATAATGTAGTTGGACAAGGGTCACTGAAAATCAGATATATGCCCACAAATGTAATGATTAACGTTGAGCAAACGGGGATGATGATGTTATTATCCGCGTTTTCGAACCGGCAGCCTTGCGCCTGTTGCACGAGCGGTAATTTTAGTGCCCCCCCCCCCCAACAAAAATGGGCGAAACGTGACAAACGAAGTTTCCACGAGGCGAAACCGGCGCTCTAAAGAAATCGCAATACAAATTAAAAATTGCGTAGTCGCCGCATTGTTTTGTGTGTGCTTGTAAAACAGCTTGACAATAATATAACAAATTGGAGAAAAATATCAAGGAACAGAAGCAGCCAAGTGCGGCAACCTCAATACAAAAAGGAAACTACACACAACGTTTCTGAGTTCACTTTCCGGCAGAACACGAAGGCAGCCAATCACAGAAGAATTCGAGCGCATGACAAACCTCATAATATGACTAGAAAAGAATGGCTGCGTTTGCATGGATCCGACGGTTCACTCTAAAAAACTGCTTTCGCGTTTACTTACCCGCAATACACTTAAAGAGGCAATCTCTGCGATTTACCAAATCAGCTTAGAGAATGATGAGGCGGAACATACGTTTGGACCTAGAAATTGAGTCTTCGCTATGGCATTGCGCAATGCAAAGCGTCATGCTTGCATTGCGTAATGCCACAACGCAGACTTAATTTTGAGGTCCAAACAGATGTTCAGCCTCATCATTCGCTAAGCTGGTTTCGTAGATCGCAGAGATTGCCGCTTTGAGTGTCCTGCGGAAAAGTAGACGCGCAGGCACTTCTAAGAGTGTAGCGCATCAAATTGAAAGACAACCAATTACATGTTCCCAGTCCCTCTGCGAATTCCTCTTCTATCCAATCACAATCATCATATCTTGATTTGATACGGTACGGTCGTATCTATGCATCCACAGCTACTAATCGTTCAAAGTGTCACGCTCATTGTAAGAGACGAAATTGTGCAGATGAGCTAGGTAGGGAACATAAACATTGAGATACGTGAGGATTAAAGTGAAGGAAAGCCCGACACAAATTTCCGGGATATTTTGCGTTGCACTGTCCACTAATTTATTTTTTCGTGCCAGAAGGTTTAAGAGTAGGGTGTTCATTGTCCCTCCACACATCTCATTTCTTGGTCTAATCATATTCCGAGCTTGTAATTAGCTGGTATCCTGGTGTAGCTCGCTGCGATCCGCTGTCTCGTGTTCTGCATAAAAGCAAGCTCACATACATTATTTCAGGATGTAAGCGAAGAAAAGCGCATTACTTGGGGTAAGCATGGTATTTCAGTTCCTTGTCGCTTAGGTTAGCCTCCATTTGTCTGATGCCGACGCTGCCGTGTACCCAGCCGTCCGCTATACAAACTGCGTGACACACATTTCAGCTGGTGGTGGTTGCGAAACGAAGGCATTTACTTAACTAGTTCATAAATTGTGCTGAGTTTTGCAAAAATTTAGACTGCGGCAAAAATGATGAATTTCGTGGACCTTTCATAACATCTGGCTAGTTTTGTAATATATTGTTATTTGTCAAAAATATTCACGACACAAACAAACGGCACTGTGGGTTTTGGTATCCTCGAGAGCA
Organism: Ixodes ricinus; assembly: GCA_037355805.1. Classification (NCBI taxonomy): domain Eukaryota; kingdom Metazoa; phylum Arthropoda; class Arachnida; order Ixodida; family Ixodidae; genus Ixodes; species Ixodes ricinus. Next base: position 47,852 of record JAZHYW010022825.1, on the reverse strand, counting down.
GATTGCTGCAACAAGTGGCCCGCAGGCCGGATGCAGCTCGCGATCGAATATAATGCGGTCCCCGGCACGCTACCAAAGAAGCTCCTCCCTTCCTTCTTCCCCTCCCCCCTCCCACGCAGCCTGACACAAGCGCTCACACACACCAGGGCCCGCTTGCTAGAAGAGCGTCTCAGCTGAAAGAAAGCACTGCAATGGCTGGGGCGCGCGAGCGTCTTGAGACGCAACTTGAGTCCCGCTCAGCCCGTGCGCTGGCTTTGGCAGTGCTCTCTTTCGCCCAGTCTCAGCTGAGACGCCGGTTCTAGCAAGCCGGCCCAGGACTAATGGCGCAAAAATTATTCTTGGTTGCAAGCCTGGTGTAATTTGGCACATTGACTCTGAAGCGGCCCGCCAGGAGATCACTTTATTATCCACTAGCAATATTTGTGCTCCACAGTGATGCACTGGAAATCGATCTCAAAGGTTGTCGCATTTAGCATACGTTTCAGTCGGATTCGCGGTACGTTGTCAATCTCACCCGTTTTAGTCGCACTCAGGGGCTCACTATGAGGATATTAACAAAGCTACTGGTCAGAAGTTTAGCAGATATCTTGCAGTCCAAATTAAAGGAATAATTTGAACTCTAACACTCAGTGATTTTCAGTTCGTTTCAGTTACTGACTCTGGAATCAGAACTGTGTGGCTCTGCGAGAAATGGAGGCAGAACCTGCAGCTTCAAGACCCTCAAAACGTACAGCCTAGAGCACTGGTCATAACAGTTCACTTCGCCTTTTTTCTCCTATTCTTTGAGCTGATCGCTTCCCGCCCACACCCGCCCTGTAGATTTTTATCCGGCTCGCTTTTTCTCTACTTGCGACAATTTGGCCAGCGGCATCAAAAGGCCGCCGACTTCGGCTCTAGAGTGTTTGCGAGGGTGCGTTATATATTGCTTTAACTTTCTGGAGAAAGCGACATCCACAATGTAATGTCGAAAAGAATAGTTATATTTAACGAGTACGCTATGAAAATAAAGGGATGGAAAAAATGGGTCTTTTGGGCCGGGTGCCGGCGCCTAATAAAGATAGTTGCGTTGAAGTCGAAATAGGTACTTTTCTGTCCGTCCCTATGTTTATTCTTTCTATTTTATTTTACTTCACCTACTTGCTCACGTCGAACTAAATACGCAAATCTCAGTAGCGCGAAATTAGAGCACAGCTCTTGAGGAAAGCAGGGGAGGGTATGGAGGGGAGGTATGCCCTTCTTCCTCCTCCTCCTTTCATCTCCCCTACTCTTCCCCTTTTCTTCATCCTTCGTACAGCCCCTCCACCTCTTCCATACCATCCCCTTCTCCTCCTCCGTACCCTCCCTCCTCCTCCTCCGTACCCTCCTCTCCTCCCACAGTTCCCATGCTAAATTTAGCTGAAAAATTGAAGCCACGTGACGTCAACGGCAATTCAATTCTCTGTTAAATGTAGCGGGGAATGAATTGCCGTTGATGTCACGTGACGTGAATTTTCCCGCTAAATCTAGCGGAGAAACTGAATTTACTCACTGGTGACGAGACACCAAGTCATGTTACGTCATTTTCACCGCTAAATTTAGAGGGAAACTGAATCGGTGTTGAGGAAACGCGACGTCAATTTTCCCGCTAAATTTATCGGGGAAGCGAATTGCTGTTGAGGTCACGTGACGTCAATTTCCCGCTGAATCTAGCGGAGAAACATAATTTGTTCGTAGGTGACGTGACACCAAGTCATGTGACGTATTTTTTTCCCGATAAATTTAGCGAGGAATTGAATTGGGGTTGTGGTCACGTGGCGTATATTTTCCGGCTAAACTAACCGCGGTTGCGCCGACGGCGACGCCGACGCCGCGAAACAGAGAAACGGGCGCCTAAGAGCTGTGCTCTAAAAAGATTCCGAGGACGTCTAAGCACTTATGAGTTGTGAATGCGAAAGCATGGATGTCGTTCTTCCGCTTCCTTAGTTCGTCCGCGGTGAAATGGCCTGGACGGCCACATTTCGCTACTGCCGAGGCGTAGCCTCCTATGTACTGACAAAGCCTGGCAGATCACCACGAGAAGCGGCCGCCGAAATGGAAAAGGTGGCCGCTTCCAAGAAGCCGAAGACAACGGATGAGAGGAGAGCCACGTGACTGGCGCCCCACTGCGGTGAAACGCCGAAACACACTTCTCTTGAGCGAACAAGTGTGTTTCGGGTCCTCACCGCTGCAAAAGCTGTGCGCTGACGTCCAAGTTCCCCGAGAAATGGCTCTTTGATGCTCTGTGCTACCAGATCCTCGCGCTCCATATCTACGACGGGCAACTCGAAGGCTCCGTCGTCGAACTGCCAGGCTTGGTGAGTATACAGGAGGCTATGCCGAGGCTGCCGAGCGAGAGCCCTCCTGAGGCAGCCGCAGCCCTCCCCCCTCCCCCCCCCCCTCCAGCAAATCCTGCCAAGAGAGCGGTGGCCGAGCGCGTGCTTTCGTGAAGCGGGCGCCAATGGTTATCGAGCAGCCGTTTTGCTCAGCCAATGGAAAAACAAACCTATCTTTTTGCGGTTTCTTTTTTTAATTTTTTTCTGCGGTTACGGACGTTCCCGGTTCCGATCCATGGGATAGCTAATGCTTTCGCATTAAAATTATGGGAGGTCGCTTAAGCTTCGCCTTTAAGGGTGGAACGAGATAGCTAAGCACATAAACCCCCGCTCGTTCCCAAGTCGCGCAAGCGTGTCTGCGTGTCCTAGTTCACTGATGAAATAGTAGTGCATTACCCAGTTCGGCATACGGTTTTCGAATGTAAGTAATGATGATGTGTTCCGTGCGACATGTTTATGTTATTATGCTTGTGTATTATCTGGATGTCGCGCCTGGCTGTCTGTCATGCCGACTCTACTGCGAAGAAATGCGTTTTTATATTTTCAAACTGATTAAGCGAGTGGAAAGGGTGTTTTTAAGCCGGAATACCAAAACCGAGTGGCTCAACGTTCGCAAACCGCTCACTCAAATGGGAAGCTTTTAATGTACTCTACAATGAACTTGTAGACTGTTGTAATGTGGTGTGACCGATGGTGCTTCATTATACAATAAAAACAACAAAACAAAAGTGTCTGCGTAGCCTAGTCTGTAGCGTGTCTGGCACCTAACGGAGGGTCACGGGTTTGAATCCCGCCTCTGCCTTAAATTTTTAATTTTTTTTCATTAAGCCAAATAAATTACTTTATAAAGTGAAATCATTTGAGACATGCGGCGACGTTTGATTCCAATTAAGGTCTCGCTCAGCCGCTTTTATTTCACGCGTGACGTCGAGTTTCACGTGAATGTTGTGGGTCGTTCGGAATTCCCGCGCGAGCTTATGTTACTGTGACGTCATGAACATATCGACCAGTCAGAATTTCCCGTCCCACGCCGCCGACGCCAGCTTTTCTGCGGCACGAGCACCTTAAAGCTATCGTTTTAAATATACCCCGGTATAGGTTCCAATCAAGATCGTTTCCTAAAATTGTTCGCACTCGTGTTCGAAGCTTGCATTCAACATGCGTGTTGCTGACAGTGATTGAAGCAAAGCCAAACTTCGTTTCACACTGTTAGAGGCGGGGTTTGAGCCGCACGTCCGGGAGCTTCCTGGCTCGTGACGACGACCATTCCCCGAAGTGAAGAACCCAGGGGTCCAGTGGAGGTGGGAGAATTGGTAACGTAACGAACGGTTTAATTACATGGTTGCGATACAGTCGTCAAATCCGAGAGAACTCCTGAGCAGCCTCGCGCTCCGCCTTATATAGGGTCCGTTTTCTCCCTCACTCCCCGCCAGGGCAGCAGGTGCGCAGCAGCAACCCGCCGTCAAGTGCGTCGTAGCAAAGTCCGCCGCGTCGTAGCCAGAAGTGCGTCGTAGCCATGGTCCTCCGCAATTAGGTCATGCCTCTCTCCCTTTCCTGAGCGCGCCAAGCCCCACGCACGCACACACGTCCCGTTGACGTCACAGACTCGTTGAGACCTGTCTCCGCAGTTAGGCCCGGCCTCTCTCCCCTTTCGGAGCGCACCAAGCCGCACGCACGCACACACGTCCCGTTGACGTCACGGGCGCGTCGAGACCTGTCTCCGCAGGCGCAGACACGTAGGCGCCGGGTCCGTACTCCTCGAGACTCGTTTCGCGTAGGCCCCGTCCAGCAGGCGACGTTCCCGGACAGATCATGACTCGTTTCCGCCGCGTTGAAACTCGGAAGAAGGTCGCCGAAGGTTCCATTCTTAACAGCCCCTCCGGGGCCAGGGAAACCTCGAAAGGCCGGTGGTACAATCGCTGGCCTGAAGAGGTGGGCTTGGAGTAGGCCTTGAGAAGACGCTGCAAGCACCCAACAAACTCCCAAACCTCTTACAACGGAGGCATTAGCGGAAACGTCCCACACAACACCACGCCACACAGCAGCCAAACGCTCGGAATTCGCCAGAGACCCGCCAGACTGGACTACGGATTACAAAAATTTGCAAAAAAACTACAAATTTAAAACCTTAGGACAATTGCGGGTATCGAGACCCGCTGTCGCCAAAACACAACTCATTTTTCCAAAGAGGTCACTATGAACAAAATACAAAAGACAAAAACTCTTTGCAATTTGTGAGGTCTTGTTGGGGTTTTAACGAAGTGCCCCCACTTTGATCCTCATTCCCGTGGATGACGGAGACCTCTGAGATCACCCCTACTGTTTTTCGTGATGCCAGAAAAATCTGCTCAACCCATCGGCATTGCCGTTAAATTTGCCTTTCCTTTTTCTTGCCCTGAAGTCGTAGTGATCGATTTTCACGTGATTTCTAGACGTGAAAATGCGGTCCTTATAGCGCCGATAAAACAATCCGCCTGTTTCATGCCCCGTTACATTGGTCCTAGCAATCTCCTGAGCTGTACCGCGAAACCCTGACACACTAGGGTCGCTCTTCTGCTCGACTGTCAAAGACACTCTGTCTACTCGTAGCAGAGGACCAAAGTTACGTGACGCCGGAGCTACGAGAGATCTTTCGCTGATCCCGTCTTCCTCCGCCTTTTCCGCCGGTTCGTTGGGACGGCGTACACTTTCTAGTGCTACGAGGTCAGGCTGTTCTACAACCTGGTCCCTCTCATCCCGTTTCTCTGCCTCGAACTCTGGTAGTGCCTGCTCCCCGACAGCTGCCTCTGGCTCTGGATCACTCGTCAACAAAGGGGCGAGCTGACGCGATTTGGACCTCGTACCTGACTGAACTAGTCCCTCTCCCAGTTGTTGACCCCTCTCGCGCAGCAGGAATTCTGACCGGTTAGAAAACAAATAAGGATACTCCAACGGGACTGTTTGCGAGACAGCCGCCTCTGTCACTAGCTCTCCGAACGGGCCAGTTATCCTTACCGTCGCCATAGGCAGACAGACACTGTGCTTTTCGAGCAGCTGCTTGATCCAAACTACCTTTCCAGTAAAATCGGATGTCGTTACATACGACGGATGAACAACGTCCATCGTCGCTGCACTGTCACGAAGCACCCTGCACGGCTTTCCGTTTACCTGGAGCTCGTGAAGATAGGGACGAAGGAGCTCCAGGTCCTCGTCACTACCGGTCACGGTCGAGAACACAACCCGCGGTTTCTTACATCTGGCCGCTGTGTGTCCCGGCTCCTGACAGTTGTAGCACAGGAACGGCTTCCTAGCCTCGAACTGCCCTGTTTGGCTTTTCCGCGCCTCGTCTCCGTTCGAGTGTTCTGCGCTCTTTTCTGGGACCTTTTGTCCTGCTTCGGGCTTCTCGGGCCCGTTTTCTCGCGAGCCGTTTCCCTGTCGGAAGGTCTTGCGCTGATCGCTCCGGCCGGGTTCGCTTTCCTCTCCGCTCAGCTTTCTACGCGTTGCGTACTCCTCGGCTAGCTCAGCGGCCCTTTCGACAGTGTCGACTCCTACCCTGTCCTGCACCCAGAGCTTGACTGACTGCGGAATGCTACGAAAGAACTGTTCGAGGCACACACACTCGACTACCTTGTCTCGGCTTTCGTACACTTCCTCGCTCTTCAACCATTCTATCAAATTGGTTTTAAGCCCGTAAGCGAATTCCGAGTAGCCCTCGCTGCTCTTTTTGGATGCGTTTCTAAACCTTTGACGGAACGCCTCGGCAGAAAGGCGGTACCGTTTCAAAAGGCTGGACTTCACCTTGTCGTAGTCGTCCGCGTCTCCAGCACTAAGGCGCGCGACAACCTCTGCAGCCTCACAGGGCAACAAAGTCAAAAGCCGTTGCGGCCACGTTTCTGGGGCGAAGCTCAACTTCTCACATGTCCTCTCAAAGTTCACTAAGAACAGGCCCACGTCTTCCCCAACTTTAAACGGCTGCATGAGCTTCTTCATTTGATACGACTCGGTCTCACTTGCTCGCACCGGAGTCCCAACTCTACTGTTCTGTGAGTTTAATCGCTGTTGTTCCATCTCTAACTCTAACCTTTTTAGCGCTGCTCGTTCCTCTCTCGCTGCAGCTCTGCTCCTCGTTCCTCCGTTCCTCTCTCGCTGCAGCCTGCTCCCGCTCTCGTTCCTCTCTCGCCGCAGTCTGTTCTCGTTCCTCTCTCGCTGCAGCCTCGCTCTTAGCGTTCAGAAGCAGTTCCCACGCAATTTTAATTTCCTCTACTTCTGCGCTCTCTGAAATCGCTTTACTGATCTCAGATTTCTTCATCTTTTGCTCCACCTCCACACCCAATTCTTCACATAAACAGAATAAATCTGTTCTCAGTAACCTCATTAGATCCATGATCGCTGCTCTTTAGCTTTGGCTTTGTTCTTAAACTTGTCGCGAGGTTGTACCTAAACCTAGCGCACGAGTCAAACACTAAGGATTCCCAGCAGTTCAAAATTAATTACCCATAATCTGAAGCCTGGCGAATCTCAAAGCAAAGTCCAAACGCTCACCCGCAGATGTAGCACGATGTCGCATGGTCCGATCCCAACCGCTGCCAACCAGTTGTTAGAGGCGGGGTTTGAGCCGCACGTCCGGGAGCTTCCTGGCTCGTGACGACGACCATTCCCCGAAGTGAAGAACCCAGGGGTCCAGTGGAGGTGGGAGAATTGGTAACGTAACGAACGGTTTAATTACATGGTTGCGATACAGTCGTCAAATCCGAGAGAACTCCTGAGCAGCCTCGCGCTCCGCCTTATATAGGGTCCGTTTTCTCCCTCACTCCCCGCCAGGGCAGCAGGTGCGCAGCAGCAACCCGCCGTCAAGTGCGTCGTAGCAAAGTCCGCCGCGTCGTAGCCAGAAGTGCGTCGTAGCCATGGTCCTCCGCAATTAGGTCATGCCTCTCTCCCTTTCCTGAGCGCGCCAAGCCCCACGCACGCACACACGTCCCGTTGACGTCACAGACTCGTTGAGACCTGTCTCCGCAGTTAGGCCCGGCCTCTCTCCCCTTTCGGAGCGCACCAAGCCGCACGCACGCACACACGTCCCGTTGACGTCACGGGCGCGTCGAGACCTGTCTCCGCAGGCGCAGACACGTAGGCGCCGGGTCCGTACTCCTCGAGACTCGTTTCGCGTAGGCCCCGTCCAGCAGGCGACGTTCCCGGACAGATCATGACTCGTTTCCGCCGCGTTGAAACTCGGAAGAAGGTCGCCGAAGGTTCCATTCTTAACAACACCAAGCCCCAGTGCAGCCGACGCAAGAATCCAAAGGAGCTAATCGTATAGCATCGAAATTGCATCGTCATGGCGCTAGTCGTCTTTGAGCGTTTACAACGTTTACAGATTGCGTGACAGGTTAGGCAGTGGTGCAAAGCACGAAGGCGGCGAGCGCGCCATGGCAATGCAATTTTGACGCCACTCGATTGGTTCCGTCGGTTCGTACAGCGTTGGCAGCGCTCAGATGTTGTGTGCAACAAAGTGTACACCTTTCTTCTTTTTTCATTTACTTTCGTCCCCAGCCACCTGGTAGACAGATCTGGTATGGGCGACGAGAAAAAAAAAACATTTCAACCTGCAATTGGTAGGAATATAGGTGATGCGAAACGAGATTGGGTGACGATTACCCTTATACTTTGAGTATCTTCTATTGGCGTGTCGACGGCAAAACAACGTTTTCGCCCATACTGAAATTGAAATTGACGACATTCAATACGGCGGCGTCCTTGTGGAAAAAGTGTATACGATGAGGGTTATGTAGTTTGCGCTTAAAAGCGTACAATCAACCTTTTTTTCAATATTATTCTGCGCATGCGTACATCCCCTTTCCTGGCCTGGCTTCCCACTATCGCCCTCTTTGCGGGGCAAAGTTCCGGCCGACCAGGGTTGGGCAGTATCGCGATACAAATGTATCGCGATAGTATTTCAGAAATACATTTCGTATCTGTATTTCTGTATCGCGATACATTTTTTTTCACCAGTATCTGTATTCCTGTATCGAAATACATTTTGAATGCTCCGTTGTATCGCGATACAATCAGGGTGCAATGTATTTCGTTACATTTCGTGAGAAATACTCCCCCCCCCCCCCCAAACAAAAACTACAAATCCAAACGCAATTCTTTTTTTTTTACTTCTGAGGGCACCAGGGTCAAGGAGATGCTGGGGCATTGTTACTATGCTGACCAAGTTCCTTTCAATTCTCCAAACTATTCTTCTCTATGTTTCGTCTCTCTTCTTCTCCTCTGAGAAGTCTTGCGTAGTCGGGGACTCGAACCAGGTGGCGTGCCAGGAGTGGAGTCAGAGCATCTTCTGCCGCAGGTCCTTAGGTAGGGATTTCTTGAGTCATTGTTTGCTGGCATCCAATGCCCGCTGCTAACCGTCTCTCTTGCCTTAGCGTACACAGTACACCCAGCCGGCAAAGCTGAGTCACAGTCCGTTGCAGCACAAGCCTGGCGGTGGTTGACTTGAAATAGTAGGATGACTCACGCAGTGAAGTTTAACACATATTCGAATGCGTCTGCGGCTGCGCCCGTAATATTGCACGGCTCAAGGGTACGTCATCAGCCGATGGGAAAGTGACCCGCTGCTCTGGTGATCCGAAACCCAGGAAGGTCAGACGTGGCCTCGCTGTGCTGACCCAGACTTCGTACACCTGCGACTCGTCTCGAGCGCGCTGTTTCTCGGAGAGCTTGCGCCTGTGCCAGCAATATCAGGTCGCAATCCACGAGGTCTCTATTTGGAGTATTCAAGACGAAACTTGAGGACTGCAATCGAAGCGTCGGTGGCCGAGGGCCGGTGGGAAGGACCTTCACAACAGGGATGCCGCAGTATCGTTTTTCAACCGTAACAGAAGATAAGACATGTGTTCCTGGATGCTTCAGGTGGTCCACTATTCTTGAAAATTCCAAATGACACTGCCTGTACGATCTTCAACAAGGTAACCTACAACGAAAGTACGTACTGTCCTTTCATATAGCAACATGGTAAAGTTTCATGTTCCAAGGCCACAGCTACAGATAAAGAATACCTGTTCATTCCACCGTGACGTCATGTGATAAATGTTAACAGGGGCGTCCTTATTGGACAGAGGCGTGGTGACGTTATGATGGGATTTAGGATGCCATAATTTATTTAGAGGTCGATGTCTTTTCGCAACCATCGTCAGACAGCCAGGATGTCAGGAAAGGGACCGCGGTCAGCCCTTGATGGAACGTTTTTTGAGCCCATTAAAGACTGCTCGTCGTCCGAAATCACCACCCTCAAGGCAAAGTGCCAAACCTACGGGAAATTAATTTCAGGATCAAAAACTCCCATTTCAAACTTCAAGCTTCATCTCATTCGGCGTCTCAAACAAATTTGAAAAATGTATTGCAGTATCAGTATTTCTGTATTTGTATTTCTGCCCTCCCTAAAATGTATTCCTGTATTTGTATTTCCAAAAACGTTTTGCCTCTTTTTGAAATGTATTTCCGGTACGTATCGCGATACACTTTTACAGATATATTTCAGTATCAGTATTTTAGCTACTATTTTCATGTGTCCCAGTATTTTTATTTCCAAATACATTTTAAAGTATTTCTGCCCAACCCTGCGGCCGACCAACATATTCAGCACCTATCTTTGCGCGCATTTCTTCTTTTTTTGTTCATTCTTGTTTGAGTATACGCTAGCATGGAGCATAATAGGCCAGGAAGATCGAGAAAACGGCATGATGCCAATCTAGTCTGACGGACGGAGGGAGGTTGGACTGCCCTTTTAGTTGTAGTTCGAACTTCGAAGACAACTCCGTGGACGGCGCTCGTTAGTGGAAAAATTATCATTTAGCCAGTTGTTTAGACGCTTGCGTTGATTGAGGTGAGAACAACTAAAACTGTTGCAACGACAAATTCACTGGAGCAACGTTTTGCCATACACAATGTGGCTAACGATGCAGGACGTAGCTGCGTACGACAGCCAAAAGTCACGGTTCTGTCAATGGCCCTGTCGTAGATATCGTTTCGGTTGCATGTTAACCAGCCTTTACTGGTGGGATTTAAACCAGCGGTCAACAGATTCAAGAATCGCGAGTTCGCACTTACTACCTACTACTCGATCTTTTCTTTTTTTCTGCAGCGTTTTGTTCGAAGCATCCGTCTCTAATGGCGCGTAATGCCAACACACACACACACACACACACACACACACAAACACACACACACACACACGCACGCGCGCGCGCGCGCGCACACACACGCACGGACGCACGCACGCACACGCACGCACACACACACAAAAAGGAAGGATGCTTGGAATTCACTTTTGCTTCGCAAAATGAGATCCGCCGCATAACCGGATGAAATGTACAGCTTCCTTTATGCCTCTAATAACTTCCCTTGAGTCGCCAGCGCTACTACTTGCGAATGCATAATAAAGCAAAGTGACAACTTTGAAACGCACGAAACAATTTTGAGAGCTTCTTTCAAACATCACGCACGATGAATTCCCGCTTAAGATATTGCGACTAGATTTATTCATTATTCGTCTACCATTCCCAAAACTAGAGAAAAATGCAAAACATCATAACACACCGTACTAAACACAGGCAGATTCAAAATTTATGAAATCAACTGAGAATAACTTGAACCGCTGTTCAGAGTTGAACTGGGATAGCACATCATTTGGACCATGGAATGGAATCTTATAGGTACCGGAGCGATAATAGGCGGTCTTCCCAGACCACGCACTGCGGATTTCGGGCCATGCGGGTGTGTGCTCAGTCAACACTACACAAAATAATCGAGGCCTGCAGACATCCACTTATTCCATCATAGAGGCTCATCACAGGCGGATGGAGCCAACTCAACAATTGGTATCGAGCTCGATGCAAAGCTTCCTTCGACACGTTGATTGGACACCATGCCTAGGCGAACGCAGATATAGCACCTACTGTAAAACCCTTTATTTTCGCGGCCCCTATTTTTCACGAATCCTTCACAGAGGACCTAATCGCGGCCACTAAATTTCCCGAATTCCAGATGCCCGCACTGAAACTCTTAAGCACCGAAATTTTCGTATGCCCTCAAATTTGGCAAATTTTTCAATTGGCGAAATTCGGGAACATTAAGGGCTCGCGGATATTAAGGGTTTTACAGTATACGCAATCACACCGATTGCGTATACTGTAAAACCCTTAATATCCGCGAGCTCATAATGTTCCCGAATTTCGCCAATTGAAAAATTCGCCAAATTTGAGGGCATACGAAAATTCGGTGCTTAAGAGTTTGATTAACTTGATTTCGTTATTTGACGTCAAAATGCTAGTGCAAGAAGTTTGTATACCCACTCTTCCCCTCCCTCCCCGTTTACTGCACGCTGTTCCGGCATCATGGCGCACCGGCAAGAGCCAGGGCCGTCCAACGATTCCCGCCAGCAGCAGGCTGCAGACATTGGTTTGCGCGGGAGGAAGTTGACGCTTTTCATCTGTACGGGCTTCCTCAAGCGGCGGTGGAGATATCGGAAGCTACTTTCGGGGAGACCCGTTACCGTGGTCCAATGAAAGTGCGTCCGCGATATTAAAATTTAGCGGCGGCGGTTTTTTGGGAGGCTGCATTCTTTGAAATACCGAGGCTTTTTCTTCCCGCTATCCTATTTGTCGTCAGTAAATGCAAAAGAGCTATCGAGAAAACGACACATGAAGGCTACGACAAAACCAACATACAAATATTTTTGCGCTCTTCAGCGAGATGGCATCAGATGAGGTATAACTTACAAGTGGAGCAGGTATAAAGTCTAAACAACACAGTAGCTTGCGCGTTTTGTATGTTTTGTTTTGCTAGCGTAAGGCCGTGAGCTTCCCTTTACATCCCGAAATTTCCTCTAGCCCGCCAGGAAGCAAACTGTACTGTCCCCACTTGTAGTCTGGTTTTTATATATTTATTATTTTGCTTTTGATACGTTTATTGCCTGTTTAACCAATTTGATGCAAAACGGTGAATATTATTATTTAACCTTACATTCTTTTTTATTGGTATCTACGAGGTTTGGCTGCTCGGTTGCCTGGTGAACCGACTGCGAGACGATTGGACGTGGCGGTGGGCTCGCTGCAGATGTCTGGAGGTCAAGCAAAGCTCGCCGATTTGCGGGAATGCAGCCCCGAGACGATGCGAGACGTAATTGGAAATTTGTGAACTTGACCAGAAGTTTTGCGGAGTGGCGAGTCTTCCTGGAGCGGCAAGGCTCTCCCGAGGAGTGGAGGGAAGTGTTGTGCTTGAGCTCTTACCACAACCTGATGTTCTTTGTATTGGTGTGATCTATGTTGTATAAACCACAAACCTTAAAACAACAAAAATAAAAAAGATGACGCGTTTGGGCTTGAACATAATCTACTTTACGCGATTGCTCAAATTTAATTCTGTTAATATTTCCGACATTAGGGAGGCTCATAAACGTCAATATGGAAAGCTTGCACGGAAAGTACTGTAGTGAGATACAGTTATTTTAGTAAAACTGCCCTAAAAACATGGCCGTTAAACAATGGTGGGAATCACATATGAACGTTCAGTTCAAATCAAATAGTTCACCAGCTGATCCTTTGCAGAGAGACAAGAGTCAATGATGCCGCAATGGAAGAAACAAAAACTTAATGCGAGTGAACAGCATTGATCCAAGACGAACGGAACAGAGAAAGCAATAGAAACAGCACAATACATAATAATTTCTCACTTTGATCGAAAAATGTCTCTTCCAAAAGAACAATAATGAAAAAACTTCGAATAGAGTAGAAAATACGATCAATCGCTTCGACGTTCTGAACAAACGATACGTGGAATGAAGACGGTTTCCCCGTGCCGTGAGTAATTCCCCGTGGTGAGAGGAACTACTTCGTAAGGCGCCTTCTGCATTCTAAAGGGGAACCGCATCACTCGCTGGATCTAGTCTCAAGGGCGGTGGAAGCAGAGAGCGCGTTTGTATACGCCAGTTAAGCGAGGAGATGGTCTCGAGCGCGTCTATGGTCTCCCAAAGCCAAGAGAGCTTATATAATTCCACCCAGCAGAACGCAGTCTCGACCGATATTGCTCGCTCGTTGCAATCCACCTGCAGCGCTGAAGCCAACTCTTTTACAAAGCGCCCATCAAACGCCCCCTCTTTTGGGAGGCGCTCTCTCGTTCATCGCTTTTCGTATTTTCATCGTATTTTTAAAAGGAGCATGCGCGCGAGTGATTCAGCGTGTTCTTCGTGCAGTTTTCTGTTCTTAACTTGGTCTCCTCACTGTTCCGCTCCAAACATTTCACGCGTCCGCTGTTCTTTCTAAAGTAACGGCTACCTACGGAGGAGAGAAAAAGATAATTGTATCCTATTGTCAATTACAGGGCTAGAACGACATGAAAGTAATTCCGTTGCTTCGCCTCTAGCGCAAGTTTTTTTGTTTGTTTTTTTCGAAAGTTTTTGGCTTTTGATGAGTTTCGAGCGCACAAGTGCAGCCAAAGAACCAGGAAGGGCAACGAGCGAGGGCCGAGGGCCAGGCATCGTAAAGGGACGCCCCGCCGTTCCCATCCGGCCGGTGACTTCTGCGATTATTTCTTAACGGAACTTTTATTTGTTCCGTACAGGCTGAAACTTCTGAAGTTCCATATGGCTCCCTCGTAGCAAGCCCTTGGTTTCACTTCTGGAGAAGGTTACTGAAAGAAATATCATTCGCCAAAAACAATTCCGCTTCTGTTGCTTTGGTGGGGGCACGGCAAGGTGGAGGGAAATAAACACTTTGGTTTCGATATTTTTTTTAATTTCAACCGAAGCCGACCTAATGAGCTGATGGCATCCACCAAGAAGCGCGAAAATTGCATTGTCACTGTTTTCATTGCATTTGTGCGTTTTATATCGTTGACTAGCCTAATCACGCATATAAAATTCGCCGCGATCCTGCGCTTTTAGCCGTGGCTGGTTGATTTAGCCGGTAATAAAAAATCCACAAAAAACACACAAAAATCAAGGAGCGCCATGACGAAGACATTTTGGCACAGCTTGATTGGCTCCTTGGATAGTAGCGTTGGTTACATGGGGACTTCGTGAGAAATCAAGTAACGAGGGCCATCTTGCGACCTTTTAAACAGAAAGCGACGAATCATAAAGGCACTGCTATCGCGTTAACGATAAGCAGTTTGTAGAAAAATGCTTTATCGAAACATTTGTTCAATATCTTCTTGGTCACAATCGCCTTCGTAGAAATGGCGACGAAAGTGTTTAATTAAAGCCTTAGAAGTGAAAGAGAGTTCGAAGTAATTTAATCTCGTCTTTTTTCTGATTTGCGTTCTTTATATGCAAATATACAAAAGCGCGGAAAATTCATTGTAGGAAAAACAAATTTGCTCATCCCGTCCAATTCGGGATTCATTGGATAGCGAAGTAGGCACACGTATGAAAGAGGAGTAATCGAAACTAGGCGAGAGAAAAAACATTCCCCAAGGTCCATCGTTCCATCCTGCCCTTATTCTAACCTAAAACAAACTGGAGGAATAGGATCAGAGGGAAATTTGTCCAGAGACGTCTGAGATGAAAGAAATTTACTTTGGCCCGTTCACCCTTGCTTATCTCCTCATTCTCTTCGTGTTTCCGTCTCTATTTTCTTGTTGGTATAGTTCTTCAGTGTACGCAGCTTTGTTTTCCCTCACACTTTTCTTTTCATCTTATTATATTTCGGCAAAACAATTTGCCAGACTTTTCTCTCGGGGGCACTTGGAAGCGTTGGGAGTGACACTAAAAAATTATGTTCGCTGTCTTTCTCTCCTTGTGTAAATACTATAAAAAGTTCTGAGCTGCATTTTTCCGCAATATTTTGCAATTGTATTTTCGAATATGTTTTTTATGTAGCGCCTTTTTTTTTTACTCTTTCTCATTCACGCGCACATTCTGCCTTTGCCGTGCAGGTCGCTTCCGAGAGGTGCACCAAATAAAAAGACAAGTGTAATTTGTTTTATACATGTATCAAATATGAAGACAAATATAAACTTTCTTTTCCCCTCTTACTACTCACACAGCTTTCGCGTGCGTGCGCAAACTGTGTACAGGGAGAGTCAAAAAAGTTATAGCAGCTTCTGCTAAAATCTTTCTGCATCTTTCCTTTGTTTTGAAAGTAGCTTCTCTTGCATTTCAGCCTTCTTGTTGCGAGAAAAGCTCTCATTTTTTCCAAGTCTCAAGTTGTACAGCGAAATATTCTTTAGTTTTTTAAAAGTCAGAGGCCGAAATTCTGGACCTATGCCTTCATCCTCTATGTTTTAGAGCTAATAGCTCCGAGAGACAGTGGCTACAAATACACAAAAAATCCACTTGGAAGTTCGCTTTAAATCATGATAACGTGCGCGTAAAATAAAAAGGGTAAATTAGCTTTTTTTTTATATACTTCAGAACTGAATCACTTTTGCATATGCCTAGCGATGTATTCAAATTTGATTTAGTATAAATTGCGCTGTGGTAAACATGCAATTTCGACAGAAAAAAATTGATTTAATAGGTTCCTAAGTGTGAGAAAAAGTTTGGTACTCAATAACAAACTATATAACAAATTCATAAAACTTTTACAAATGAAGGTTTGACCGCACATTTGTTTTCAATAGAAATGAGCGTTCAAAACTATAAACTAAAATTTTTTTAGAGTTTAGAAAATTCAGTAATTTTGTTATCGAGCTTATTGCAAATCGGCGACTTAACACCACAAAAATGCGCAAGCTTGAAAAACTTTTGCGCCCCATTTACATTGTCAAATGAGAAAATAAATAAAATGCATACCTAGAATTGTGTTATCGTGAAAACGTTTTGCTCAATTTACCAATGGTAAGGCATATTCACGAGGTATGTTTTGACCACAATGAACTGTCGTATTTCCCGACGTATAAGTCTCGGTGTCTTGTCATATTTTATTTTCGTCCGTAAGTTTCATAGACCTTGAGACTTATATACATTTTTT
Organism: Ixodes ricinus; assembly: GCA_037355805.1. Taxonomy (NCBI): domain Eukaryota; kingdom Metazoa; phylum Arthropoda; class Arachnida; order Ixodida; family Ixodidae; genus Ixodes; species Ixodes ricinus. Next base: position 31,555 of record JAZHYW010022825.1, on the reverse strand, counting down.
GTTTTCTATAAGTATGTACCTAAAGTGCGGAAATTCGCAAAGGGTTTTCTATTTCTCGTTCAATTCGTTGACGAGAGTATTCAAACATGCTCTCGCCTGGGCATATATTGCGATCATAATAGACACATCCGAGGTTTTTTATGCAGTTGTTCCGCGACGACCGTTACATCTATATAGGGGTGACATATGCAAATATGCAATTTGGATGTCTACGTTTTGTTTTTTTTTACAGCTGCATATAGGCTGATGCGACTTACACAGAAGTGCGACTAATGAACCGGAACATGCGGTATTCGTGAGGACGTATATCTCTGCTTCGCATGAAGTTTTGCAGTTAAATTAAAGAGAAGCTTTGTACCAGATGTGTGCCCGTGACTTGAGAAATGTAATGGACTAGAGTTACAAATTACCGATCCTCAAATGTAACAAATGACCGTTACTAAATACTCTTGATGAAAAGTAACAGATTACCTTTACTCCTTATATCCCAAATTACTTTCCCGTTACTTTTCTCTTGTACTTATCAAGAAAACAATACAAACAATTTTGATGATTTCGGCTTTTCAAACATGTTCTGCAACGCTACTTTTCTTTTCTAATATAACCGCATAATGGTAGGTCTTGTCAAAAATAAATTATTGTATTTAGGAAAAAGGATATCGATGCACAGCTCTGGTCGCCTGTGACCTGCAAGGCAGCGAAAGCTGCAACGCCGCCCGCTGTCCCACTTGTCTACGCGGCGCCCGAAAATTATTCCTAAGAAGTCTGCAGACAAAATTAGCGGTGCGTATGCTCAATGGGCGCTTCTACTTCCGGTAGGGATTCGGAGGTAATGAACCGACCTACGAAAGCTCCCTTTTTAAATGAGCCTTTCAAGCGGTGTGAAAGTCAAAAACAAATAAACACGAAGAGCTTTCTCCGACCCACAAGAAAAAGAAAAACACGTTGGAAGGCGATGGAAAGAGGCAGAACTTACTCAGCGTTGTCGTTTTGATACTTGTTTTTGCGCATATTTGTGTATTGCAATGCGCGTTTTTATAGTGGTTCCAGTGACCGGTCATACAAAAAAACATGTTTTTCTTTCAGTTATTGACCTCTTCGCGATGTTTTCTATTTTGTTGAACTTGCTACATCAATGGTGCTGAACTACATGCTCATATTGCTCCAGTTTCTGTAGATATGATAACATTTTTTTCAAGTAACGAATAATTAAAGTAATTCGTCACGAATATTTAGTAAAGAAACTACATTACAAACTATTGCTGCAAAAAAAGTAATGTGGCAATTATAAAATTACTTAGAAACGTAATGGATTACTTTCTAAACCTGCTTGGCTCCTAGCACACCTCGAAGTCAAATGAAGTCAAAGGCGGCGAGTATGAATGGGCGTGTGATCATGCTTGACTACGTTACTTCATGTTTCGTATGCCGCTTGCCAACGTTACTATATCAACTCAGTTGTGGAATTACCGTGGAGTGAAGTACCCCCCCCCCCTCTCACCCTCAAGCCCGCCACCCATCGTTCGAAGCGCCGTCTAGAGCAGGGGTCTGAAACACACGCGGACCACGGGCCGCATGCGCACCGCGTGCATCCTGCGGCTGCGAGCCCCGGTTGCCATGCCTCGAGCGCTACATGCATCGAAAATATTTTATTTTTACATCGTTGATTCATTTCCGGTTGCTAAGGAGCTCTGATCATATAACGTGTTCACACTTTTCGCATCCCGTTTTCTTTTGAACTGAGTGTTGCTTCGTCTAAATATTTGATTCTCAACGCGTTTTTAGTGTAAAGCAACCTTCACGGCCGTAGGCTTCAAGCCTGAACTCTTTGCTCAAGGAAGCACTTTGGTTTAACAAACTATCGCTGAGTAGGATCAAGTGCTAAAAAGTAAAGCTATGAGCTTTACCTTCAGCAACCCCTGCTGCGCTGTCCTCGCGCAACGCAGCAGACGCTGGTTGCACTATTTCTCCACGGGGCTCGGTGCCGTCGGGGCCGAGACGCGCTCCGATTGCAAACCAACCGAAACTTAAAAACCCGTCGAATTTGTGCGGTTTTTCAGAAAGCCGTAAAATGCTGCGCGTGTCTTCTATCGTTCTGCAATTTGTTGATTTGGTGTTTTTCGATGATGCTGAAAAATTTTTTGATTGAAACCATGCCCTTAAACTACAATCTTAACAAGAGTCAATTACGCAAACTATTTAACAATCTAATTATCACGGACTTTAGTAATTTTCCTAGATAGGCCCCTGGCCCAGGACCAAAAATGACTACAAGCCTTTTCTCGTTGCGACACGTAGTTTTCACAATATCGAATTTGTCCACCTTTCGTGAAACACCCTGTATAATACTATCTCAACTTATATAAGCCGTCATCTTCCATTAACACACAGAAACTCAAGCTGCCTCCGTAAAAATAACTTGTTGATTATGGAAAAGAAAAACTACCATGTAACTTGCGTTTCTCATCTACGCATAAATCGCAAAAAATTCTCAATGGCGAAGTGTCCTTTCCGTGATGTTTCGGATATAACAATTCATAGCCCAGTACATGCCTAGCGTCTATGCACTAGCCATCGCTCTGGTCTAGATCTACTTTCGTAATGTACACCTATTTTTGACCACCAACAGGAAAATAAATTAATTTAATATTTTTGTAAATCGACTAATTTTTCACTGTACCACATGAAACTGACATATGTCCCTGTGGCCGGTAGGTGGTGCTCATATGTCAATGCGCTGGGTGGCACAAGCCGCCACCTGATGTAGAGGGTTGAGCACTATGTTTTCATAGTGATCTGAGGGATGTTTGCAGGTAAAAAAACAACAACAACTAATCTTCATCACCATAATCAAAAGGAACTAGAAAGAAGGAGCGTCCGAAGACCTTCCTGCTGCCGCTGCAGTTGCTGCCAGTTTCGCACATTTCTGACATAGGTCGTGTTTCCGTGTCCGGTACACGCCACGCCGCGCATGTCACTAGGTGGTGCATCACTGCGACGTGTCTTTGTGCACCAGACGTGCCTACGGTTATCTTTTGACCACTACACATCCATCCATCCATATAGATACTTCAGCTTACGTGTACTGGAAGCACTGTTAGTTGCGCGTCACTCCGGTGAAGACGTAGTGCTAATCGTTGTTTCATATGCTTCAATGCTCAGCAACAGGCCACAGAGAAACAAGTCTGCCACGAATGACTCCTTTTCGAGGTTGATCAAGTCATCAAACACTAGCTTTATATTTGTATTGTTTTGTTTTTTGGGTTGTGATAATTAAATGTTGTAAGTTGTGCACGTGGGCCTTGGTGTTTTCGAGGAATATTTCTACGCGAATTGCGCTTTCTCTGTACAAAGATACAGCACAGCGTAACCAAAGGGCGAATATTCAACGCTGAAAATAGTGCCAACATTGAGAAAGCAGCACTGATTTAGGCCAGTATTAGTGTCAGAAATATGCACAAGTGTTGTTTTCTATAAACCCTTGCATCGCTGATCACCTACTTATCACCCCAGCGAAAAATTCTGAGTCATTGAGCAATGGACGCAGGAGGACCGTCTGATATACGCACAAAACAGCTACAACGCTTGCGCAAAAGGCGTTCCGCAGCCCAGCAGACAAGGATGGCAGCGCGCAGAAGCGATATTTGCAAAGGTCTATTAACCATTTTATTTATTTTGCCCTCGGTGAAAAATGCTGTGTCATTGAGCTATGGACGGACGCGCAGCGTCTGATGTACGCCCAAAAGAGCTACAGCGCATGCGCAGAAGGCGTTTCACAGCCCAGCAGAAAAATATGGCAGCGTGCAGAAGGCAATTTTCGGAAGGTCTAAATCAGTTTTTCGTAGTCTCGTAGTCCCGCTACAATGCGATGAAGCCAATCAAGCAGTGCCAAAACTGCTTGGTCATGGCGCTCGTCATCTTAGTACGTTTCCTATCCCCGGCTGAACCAATCACGCACATCGAATGTCGCCGTGATCCTGCGCTTCTTTATGCGCGTGCTGGGTTGAGCCGGTCATAGCGGACGCACAAAAACGCCGAGCGCCATGACGTTGCACTTCTGGCGCTGCTTTGTTTTACTTCATTTCAGCTGACGTCCAGACGATGCTAAAGCTATGCGATAGAGCAAGTCGTCTGCTTCTTGCACAGGAGTTGCGGTGACGTCAGAACTGCGCCGAGCTCCGATTGGCTTTGATTGGAAAGATAGTGCGTAGACCTCAACGCTAGACGCCTTGAGGTCTACCCACTATTTGTTGTTCAATCAGCCAATAAGAGCTCGGCGTTCTGACATCATCGCAACCCCTGTGCAAGAAGCAGACGAACATGCGCTCTGCATAGGAGCTCATGAGACCAATCAAACTGACAAACGCGCAAATCACATGGGCCCTCCCTGTACACGATTGGTTCAGCGATGACGGGATGATTGAAGTCACACAAAATATGACGAACACCATGTTGGAGCATTTTTAACGTTGTATGATTGGTCCCATCAGCTCGTAGCGTCGACTGCGTCTGGACTTAAGGTAAAACAGAGTACAAGTCTATAGGTTAGCAGTGGAGGCAGCAGTAGGACCTAGTCTGAAACCAATTATATACGAGCCTGCAGCATGCTCCAGCGCCAACAATGCATCTCGCAGCTTGTTTCGAAATTCCAGTAGACGCTTTCATTCGGGATTGACGTTGGTTCGAAACATCGGATGTCCTTGGGTGTCACGGACATTGAGATCGGCTGCTCAAAAAGGTCGACCGGCGGTCTTGTCGCACATTGTCCGTCGCTGGAGGTGGGAAGACAATTGATGCTGCGATGTGTGCCGGCGCCAAGTGAACAGAATGCCAAACGAGAGAGTGTGTAGAGAGAAAGAAAATGGAGAAAATAGAGAACGCGAGAGGCGGGAGACGCCATTGTTCCTCGATGTTAGATTAAAATATTCACATTCTTTCCCAGCCTCTTTCAACTGCTATGACAACGCGTTACCTTCGCCAATGGATAAAACTTCTTACAAACAAAAGAGTTTGCTTACTTTTCAATATGCTACGTTTCTTCCGGTATAAATTTTGATGTTGAAATTTCTCAGGCACAAATAAAGTGTTTTGGCAGTACAGGCGAGAGGATTGCAAAATCTAAATTTAGTTCCTAAAAGCTTGCTCATCGGTGTAATACATGATCATAAAGATCTGCTGAAAAATATATAGATCTCGGATAAAAAGGGATATAGAATGGAGTCCAACGTTAATAAGTCGTGCAATGCTTAAACGAAATTGCAGTCAAATTTTGTTTTAATATTACTAAGTGATATAAACATGCCTTTTATGTTGTAGAATAGTGATTAACATTTTTAACATTTACCTATAAATTGAGTGAGCGACAAATTCTTGTTTCAAAAGTATTTTACACCAAATTGCGAAACATCTTAAGAGGTACCAATTTTAGAAAAAAAAATAATACTGTATTCGATCTTATAACTAATCTAACATGATGCGATTTAATGCAAAATACCAATATATTTGGCTTCAACGCATCTCCAGGAACACTTTTTCGACCAACCCAATATGCGACAGAAAGACAATGAAGTTTCTTTGTACAGAAAGAAAATGCTGTAATACAATTTTTGTCGAAAAAACATGAATGATACTAATTATTCCTTACAAAAAACAAAACAACGTAGAAGTTGCGTAAAATTACAATCACAACTTACAAGTTTCTAAGCAAGTTTTGTTATTATTCTTCAATATAATTTAACTCGAGATGACGCGTCACTTCGATTAAAAACCACAAAATTGCTTATAAATAGCCAATATAGACTTCAAAAACATTAAATAAACGACAAATTGGGACTCTAACCAACAATTTTAATAAAACACTTACCCAACGTTTCGGGACCAGTTCGGTTCCTTGTTCACGGGTGAGTGACGGAAAGAACACGTGTCGCTTAAATGCACATACGGATGTATATGCATTTTTGGGGACTGCTGACGTCACGCAGTCCCCAAACGTAGCTCTTGGGCACGGAGCCCGAAGAACGATCCGTATGGGCATATGTCCGTATGTGCATTTAAGCGACGCGTGTTCTTTCCGTCACTAACCCGTAAACAAGGGACCGAAGTGGTCCCAAAACGTCAGGTAAATGTTTATTAAAAATTTTAGTTAGAGTCCCTGTTTTTCGCTTAATGTCTATTCCTAACCAGACAGAGGGCTGCCGAACGTTTACCTTCAACATTATATAAAACTTCATGAACCAAGTATTCAGGTGTAAAATAAGCCCAAGCGAGCCAAGGCTTGTATTTGAATATTATTTATGTATTTCTTTAACTCTTTAAGGTATGTTTAGTATACGCCTGCAGCGCTATTCTGACGGAACGTAGTCATTGTAAAAAACAACATAATAGGTTTAAAACATGTTTAGGAGTCAAACCTAGCGGGTACATTTACTAGAATATGAATGACTGTACCATCTAGAACACATCCACCGGGCTCCTTAAAGTTCAATCATACTTACGTCTTTGTGCACGCTCGAAGAGATCGAAACGAAACCGGCCCTGTTTCTTCTGTCAATCTTGGGGTCGGAGGAAACGTGTGTCATTTATTCCCCATTTCCAAAATGATCAGTGGAGGCCATTTGTAAGTGCCATATGATGACCCTTCAAGCTGCACATGTCTGGACCCCCAATCGTCTTCTCTGTCAATGAAAGAAATGGAATCATGATTGGTGTAGCTCTAAAAGTATACCAACATTAATAGTTGTTACCCTATTAAAGGTTAAGGAAGCATAGCCGGAATGCTCAAAAGCAAAAACAACGCTAACGACTGTCTCATATTTTGAAAATCTAATGTCGTTCAGAAAAGACTTTGCTACTTGTTGTTCTCATAATGTCGGCGAAACAGTGTTTGTCCAGGATGATATACAGCGTTAGTTAAGCTTCTCTTCAAAATGTCAACGCATGTTTATGATACAATGCTACTATCTAGATTTTGTGAAATTGCATCTACGTTTTTATCTCTTGCTAATATTTTCTACGGCTTAAACAATTAATTTATATTGTTTGTTAAAAAGTTAGAACCCCATTGGCATTCAATAGATGTTTCGTTTACTTTTGGTGGTTACCAAAACTCTTTCTTTTCTTTCGTTTCCTTTTCTTATTTTTTACTATGACTTGCTAAGTTTACCATGTACCTTTATTTTGCTGTAGTCACTAACAAAATGCACTAAATCATTGAAGTAAACAAAACAAAACGTTGATTAGCAATATAACACAACGCCTGGCGACGGATTTCGTTATTTGGAATGCCAGTCAGCAAAATTAACAGCTTTAAATTAAGCTTCAATAATATTTACTTTTATGGTTCTTAACGTGTGTACAAACGTATTAAGCCATGATAGTGGAAGGGTTTCATTGAAAGTCGAGCTTTCCATTCAGCATTGTTTTGAGGAGAAAGCAATACCCCATTCAAGATTCTCTAGTTTAAATCATATTTTCTTTTTTGAAATACAATTTACGTAACGTAAAAGAAAGGGAGTAAATACCCTGAAAAATACAAAAAGCAGTGAATTTTCAAGCGATACACTTTTAACTAGAAGAATTCATTTTCTTTTCTACATTTTAAAAATTAAAATTCTCAGGTCACCAGTGAGATTCAGATGTTCAGTGATAGGATAAACAATTTTCACGAAAATTAACATCTCTAAAATACCCTCTTCCAGAGAAATAAAATAATGCGGTTTCGATAAGAAACAAATTAAAAAAGAGTAAAACAAGCTTACAAAGCAACATAAATTTTAAAACGAATGGCGAAGCGATGGACTAGTTAGGAGACGTGACATTCCATATACAAAATCCCAAAACCTGCACCACCGAAAACAACATATTACGCTTGGATAAATATTAGGCACAATAGTCACTCACAGAATAAAAACGGCAAGGTCTGTCTCTTGAATGCCAGACCTTGTGGGGTCGCTCTATAATAATCGCTGCCCGATCGGCCTGTGCCTCTGTTGTCTCCCAAGGAGTGACACAACACAACGAGAAGACAGCGAATGGCTTTACTATACTTCTCGGTTGCCCGTCCTCGAGAGCCGGCAGTCCGGGCCCGCTATCCTGGTTGTCGGCCGTTCTTCAGAGCTCGCAGTCGGAGTCCGTGTCCAGGCTTGCGGATCGTCCTTCCCACGCCAGCGCTGCGTAGGCTAGCTGTCCCGGGCTACCACAGCCCGAGTTTCGCTGCGGAACCATCGCGGGATCGTCATGGCCCAGGCCGGAATGGCCAGGGCTCGCCGTTCCCGCTGTTCTTGGTCCGAACCTCGCTTGATGGACCGCTCCGGGCATCACTACGGGTCAGACCAGCCAAACCGGCTCCGTCGTTCCTGCCCGGCCCCAGCCTCGCGCAGAACGCTCTGTCTGGCGCCAGCTCGTGCCTCTTCGGCCGACCGCCTGTCACGTGCCCTCCACCCCGTCGTATTCCACCCTCGTCTCCTACACTCTCTCCACCCTAAAGGCCCGGACATAGGAGGACTTCCGGTACTCTGGATTTCATGGGCCTCAGAGAGGATTTCTTCCACGTCGATGAACTGGGGAGACAGGTAAACGCTCTGGTCGGGGCAGTGTGAGGTGTCGGGAGAGGCGGCCGCTGTTGGTGTTGTCGGAGTGGCTACGTTGTAGCGTCCGAAAGCGGCATAGGTGGTGGTGGGACCCTCGGCGTCGGTGCTTTTCTGGTGCCGGCCTCAGCTGTCTCTTCTAGCGAAGCCGACAGACAATGTCGACCAGGCACGTCGCTCGGTGTCCCATTCACCACGATGAAGCAGGGGACCTTCTCTAAGCTGGTTCCCCGACGCGGACGGACCTGCCCCGTTCCGCTTGAGGCTAGCCGCGGGCGTAGACTTGCTCTCTTGAACCGTTCGCCACGGACGAACAAGTGTCAGCCACCCTGAGCACTTGGGAAAACGGATAGGCCCGTGTTTCCTCCCCTTGGACTTCCTGGGTGACGCCGTCTATGGCCGTCTTTCCAAGAAGCCATTCTGAGCAGAACAGAGTGTTGAAATAACACACAACGAACAAATACTCTGTCGCAGATTGTGGCAGCCGGCCATAGCCTCCACTTCCGAATTGCTCGCCAACGGGTTCGTGTTCAGTGCGTCTAACTCACAAGTCCGCATTCCGGAGCTCGCTCCTGGGCCGCCAGGAACAGAGAATTGTCTGTGTCCTACCGCAACCTTATGTTAATGATATTCCCAATCGCGACGGTAGTATCTCTTCAAGTCAGCAATGTGAACCGGGCCAGACTCCTTGTTTGTATCTCGCCGAGTAAGCCTAGAAAAAGTACACGACGCTCGTTGACTCCTCCTGGTTGATGCCATGTACGCGCCAGCGTTCCCCGGCGACCTCCGTTACCTTGCCGAAGGCCTCGAAAGCCATCCGGATGTCTTCGTCGGTAACGCCGTGCAGTATCCAGTGCAGCTTCAGCTTGACTTGTTGGTTTTCCGGGTCTAAATTGAGGCAGCGACGTCCCTTCACTTGCAGCTCGTTAACGGCGAGCAACCGTTTCATCGCCTCCGGGCTGTTGAGAGACACTGCCCAGACGTGATTGATTTGATACGCCCCAAAGCCACGACCTCGGGGAGCGTACCTGTCCGGGCGATGGCATCCCGAAAATCTTCGACCCTGAATGGTCTCGCTCGCACGTCGCCGTGCAGAAACACGGTGTTCGCAGCGATGCGTCCGGTAGGCAGTGTCGGCAAGATGTCCTGATAATTCTTATCTTCGTTTTCTTCAATCCTGTTTTCGCGGCTGACAAGGGCCGCTATCTCAAACTCCATTGGAGTCCATGATGCGAACGTCCTGACGCGTTCGGCAGCCGGATGTAGAGTGTACTCTACCACTCCACCTTGGCTTTGTGGCGTTTCTTATCTGTCTTATTAATGCACAAGAAACGAAATGTATCCAATCAGAGGTGTTCTGGAAACACACGCCGCCGCGTGGAACGCGGTACGACGCTTGCTGTCACGTGGTACGTGCTCGTTGTGCTCCAGAAATCCTCCCACTGTTTGTCTCGTCACGTGTACATGTATTATTTTTTTGTTTATGAGCTTTAGAGACACGGTATCATCATCATCTGCGAGAATCAAGTGCCACGTTATTGAATATACATCACGGGCACTTTTCATCATCGTACGTGGTCTCCGAGGAGGAAATAAACGAACATATGCAGATGAATGAACCGTACTTAATCCAATGAATCAAAGAATCAAAGGTTTTTACGAACCCGCCGAAAGCCAACATAAACGGCGGAGCCAGGATTGAAACTCTGGGACTCCCAATGTCCGGGCGGGTGTGCTGACCACTACACCACTCCAACCTTGGCTTTCTGGCGGTTCTTATCTGTCTGGGATTTACTTGCGTCTCTTGGTGTTTGTGTGGTTGTTTGAAGCATTATATATATATATATATATATATATATATATATATATATATATATATATATATATATATATATATATATATATATATATATATATATATATATATATATATATATATATATATGTATATATATATATTTATACATATATATATATATGTGTACATAATTATATATCGCAACTATATATAACACAAGGCTTGTGTCGCTTTGGTTCTAGGCCAGGGGCCTATTTAGGAAGATTATTAAAAGTTATAGGATAATTAAGTTGTTAAATAATTTCGCGTAATTAATTTTTAGATATTGAGTTTAAGGGCATGGTTTCGTTTGGAAACTTGCTGAGCATCGTCAGAAAACACTAAATAAAAGAATGGAGTGCGATAGAAGGCACGCGCTGCATTTTACAGCTTTCTTAAAAGAAAAAAAACAGCACAACGTCGACGGGTTTTTATGTTTCGGTTTTTCAGTGGGAGCGCTTCTCGGTATCGACGATACTGCGCCCCGTGGAGAAATAGTGCAACCTATATCTGCTTCGCTGTCCTCGCGCAACGTAGCAGAGGCAGGTAGCACTATTTCTCCACAGGGCGCGCTGCCGTCGGTGCCGAGAAGCGCTCCGATTGCAGACCGAAACTTAAAAACCCGTCGAAGTTTCGCGGTTTTTCAGAAAGCTGTAAAATGCAGCGCGTTCCTTCTATCGCACTCCAATTTTTTTATTTTGTGTGTTTTTTCGGCGACGTTTAGCAAGTTTCGAAATTAAACCATGCCCTTAAAATCAAGTATTTAAAAATAATTACGCGAACATAATTAACAACTTCATTATCCCGAACTTTAATAATTTTCCAAAATAGGCCCCTGGCCTAGGACCAAAACGACAAAATCCTTTTTGGGTGTGATGCGTAGTTTTAGCGATATCGAATTCGTTGAACTTTCGTGAAACACCATATATATATATATACAAAACTATGTCTCGTGACGTAGATGTTTCAGCTAAATTTAGCGGGAAAAAATTGTTGTATAGTTCACCTGACGCAAGTTTATGTGACATAAATTATATGCCACATTTAGGGGTGGAAACGACTTAATGCTAGGTCATGTGACATCAATTTTTCAGCTAAACGTAGCGGAGAAAGTGAATTGGTCTGTAGAGTCTGCGTAACGAAAGGTCACGTGAACATTAAATTTCCCGCAAAAATTAGCGGGAAGCCTGAATTATTGTATAGGCCACGTGACATCAACTTCCCCGCTAAATTTATTGGTAAATTCACGGACGGACGAATGGACGGAAGGACAAAATTTTGGGATTGGGGGTAGCCTTAACAGCATTTCATTCTTTAAAAGAAACCTTAATACTACAGAAAAAACTAAACACGCTATACAAAGGCAAGAATAAAAAGGAATCGTGTGAAATTAAAACGGCAGAAACGGCGTGTGTAAAGGGAAGGAATCGAACACTGACAAAGCGTCGTTAATGTGCAGGGATGCGGACTTCTCGCCAAGAACCCCCAAAACAAAACAAGGCTACAAAGAAAAGAAGCGGAATTGGCGCAATTAGGGACCCCGCGTCTTCTCTGGCTCATAATTACTCCTAACCCAATTAACAAAGAAAACAATTACCGAACTGCCATCAACGCCGTACCAAATGAGCTCCCCCTCCTTCCTCGTCCCAAGAATCACTCTTTTTGTTGTTTACAATCTCTCTGGAGCTTGCAGGACCATTAAAAACAAAATATTGACCGCTGCAACAGGTTGCCACAAAGAGTAAACACAAACACCTCTGAAATAAAAAAAATATATCGGCAACGGCCAATTAAATTGGCATTTCAGCGGGGAAATATCCCGATTGTTTTTATGAACGCTGAGAAGCCGGTCGAATCTGTTAGTTCGTGCTAGGTCGCACCGAGATAGAGCTCTAGTGTGTTCGATAGATTTCCTCAGAATGAACTTCCCGAATTAATTGGAGCTATTAGGGAGACGGAGTCGCCGTTGCACCCATTCGTGAACCGCCTTAAAAGCGATGTTCGAGTCGTCCGCCGAGAATCTAGCAACATGCATAATTGTCCGCAAGCTGCTTTCACCGCAGCAAGACTACGCCGACGGGAAGGCCGAACGCTCGAATGGTCTCGATGGAAACCTGGAGCCAAACTCAACAGAGATGACACTGAGAAAACGCGTTGGTGCGGTTTCCTACTTGTGATTGGATGTGACGTCATGATAAAGAACTATAACTTCCCTAATCTGCAATTTCGTTTTACTGAAACCCCGTGCGCTAGCATAGGTGATGAGACACAGATAAGACCGAATCTTCCGCCTCTTGGTGTTTGTGTGGTTGTGTGAAGATGCCAAGGGCCAGTGTGGTCAATTAAATTGGTTAATTGAATTTAAAAATATACTTCGTTACAATTTATTGTAATGTTGGTGTGGTGGTGTAGTTGGGACGAAAATTTTCAGTTGAGAATTAAATGACGTAGTTAATTTGAATCCTCCCGGATTAGCGGCATCCAACGCGCGCTCGTGGCCTTGCTTCGTGCCATAGCCTCGCTCTATACTCACAAAGTCTGGCAGTTCGACGACGGAGCCATAGAGTGACCGGTCGCAGATTTGGAACAGGAGGATCTGGTAGCACAGAGCATCAAAGAGTCATTTCTGGGAAACCTAAAACCTGGATGTCAGCGCAGGGCTTTTGCAACGGTGAGGTCACGAAACACACTTGTTCGGACGGGAGAAGTGTGTTTCAGCGTCTCGCCGCAACGGGGTGCCACTCACGTGGTTCCCCTTTCATCCGTTGTCTGCCGGTCAGCCTTTTCTATTTCGGCGGCCGGATCTCGTGGCAATACGCCAGGCTTTGTCCGTATATAGGAGGTTATGTTCGTGCTTTCGTAGTGCGTGCCTGCTCCAGGCTCACGAGACATTAAAGGATTATCAAAGGTAGAAATCATGTGCTGGAATGGGCAAAACTACCTCTCAAATCCTGCAAGTGACAGTAGACACCGAATAACTAAGTTAATAGGCAATAGAAAGAAACATATATTAAAATCTTGGATAAAACTAAAATGCCTGATAATTTCGTGAATTATCAGACAATCTTCATCCTTCAAAAGAAAGGTATAAAGAAGGAAGAAGAAGAAATGAAAAATAAACAGTTATTAGTCTGCGCATTCACAAGTACGTCAAGTTCTTAACTGTCTTTCATATTATCTCGTAGTTTGCGTCTTCATGTGTTAAGTGTAACTTTGCAGCGCAGTATACATCAGAGTATACTGTTGTGTTGACTCGGAATAATTTGAGTTAATTTTCTCATGACCACAAAGGCCAGCCTTGTAAGATCAGAGAATCATTAAGTTGGTAATGCTCGAAAAATATTTTTCTTAATCTCGAGTGTCCGTTATAAAACATTAACTGTGCTTAAACAAAAAACAAAAGTCGCAAAAAAATATCAAAAGACAAACAGCATCCGAATCGTCTCCAAAATTATCTGCCTCGTAGAGGCGTACTTTCCTACGATAACTACAACCCTCTTGTCAAAGTTAGAAAAGGCAGATGACTTTTCCACATTCAAGTCAAATCGCACATTGGGTCCCCATAATGCTTGGGGTGGCTTCCATCAGTCCCCACAGTGATTTTTGACAAAATATTCAAGCGTAAGCAACCGTACAGCTTGCTTACCTATTTATTCAATCTTTGCTTTTTCTGAACAAAGGGTTTAATCGTATTCGTATTCGCCGAAGTAGGTTTACGACTTGCCGTCTTAACTTTCCGTGCCACAGCCTTCAAAATCGATCATACGTGATCGAAGATTTGCAAGCCCCGTTGCAAAGCCTCCAATATGATTCTGGACAAGTTACAAAATCTTGTGGTTAGAGTAATAACACTAGTTTTATTTTTCATATTGTCTTTTTTACAAGAAAAAGCGATATATTATGACCAAACACCCAGCCGAGGAAGAGCCCACCACGCTGCGAACGTGGCGTATTCATCGCACGGCGTGCCTCCTTGGAAGTGTTTGAAGGCTGGCGATTCGATGGCGCCTGTAGTCCATTTTGTTGCTGATACTAGCACGAGTGAGTAGGAGGTGATGTCAGATCATCAGGATGTAATTCCGACAGCTATGATTTGTCAAGTAAGCTCTAACCTTTGAAATTTGAGCGTGGCTTGTTTTGGTTTCGGCTTTGGTCTTTATAAACTTTGCTGCTCCGCGTGAACGTCCGGGCGGTTTGTGCTTCTTGGCAATGCATCTGTTTGTTAGAGTAGACACTCCAGTTTCAGTGTCCGCATATTTGTCTTTCTCTCACAAAATGACGATTTATTATAATCAAATGCACAGCCGGGGAAGAGGGCACTTCGCGCGGCGCGCTTCCTCGGAAGTGTTTGATGTCTCGCGACTTGAGCACGTCCGTGGTTAATTTTGTTGATGACACTAGCACGAGTGAGTCGGAGTGTGATGTCGGACCATCATAGTGTTATACCGTATTTACTCGAGTAATAGCCACACTGTTTATTAAAAAAACCTAAGGGTTCGCTTTTCCGCGGAGCATGCGGCTTGCCAATCACCGTGATCGGCAGCATGATTCCAGCGGTTTACAAGAAAGAGATAACGTCTTCGCGCGAAGATACCATCCGTGAAGATTGCATTTGTATGGAGAATCGTGTTCTCGATCTAGTTATTCGCTATGCTATTTTTGCGCATCGCGATGATTGGCTGTATATATGCTCTGCGGTAAAGCAGACGCAAGGGTCTTGTTCATAAATAGTGCGGCTATTACTCGAGTAAATACGGCAGTTCTGACAGTGATGATTCGTCAAATCAGCCAGGAACAACGACGGCTGCACGTCGGTAAGGGTTGTTTTTAGGTTTTGGCTTTGGTTTTAATGTTCGTTGCTGGTCTCGTATCACGTGATCGAAATGTACTTTTTGTGCGCTAATACTGTGCATATTATAAGTACACTCCATCAGTATACTACAATAACAAAGGAACTTTCGGGGGTTGCATACTACTAACTTAATTTTAATATGATTCCGTTACTCTACCACCTTAATAGCATATTAAAAGTGTACACAAGTATGCTTGTAATATACTGTTCTTCGCTAAGTGAGGTGCTGCACACGCTCACTCGACTTTCCCCACTGCACGTGCTATTTGTGTGAGATTTGCCTTAAAAAGTTACTGTTGCAGACGCCAGCCCGTGTAACTACCCTTTGCTGCACGCTCTTCGGTATTTTGGTATTTCAGCAAAAGTTTTCAGACTATTTCGAGAAAGAGCTTCTGGTCGGTGTCATTTAGAGCGTTCGTGCGTGTGGCGCGTGTTTGCTCCTCTTCCGTAGCGACCAACATGCACGTGCTGGGCCATAGGCTGACACGCGTGGGCTGTGATATTTGTAAACATTAAAATAATATCTAAAATAAAATGAATCGCATTCGTGCACTCCAGAGGGTGGGCGAATTTACTGTTGATAAGAATTGTGCTGAAAGGAAATTAAGTAACTCTGCAAACACCAAGTTAAACACTATCAAGGTGCAATGAGAGGCATATAAAATACACAAAAAACACTATCGGATTTTTAAACAAAGAATAATTTTTATTGAGATGAATTTGTGTATAAGGAACAGTATTAAGGCGTATATTTCTAAAACGTTAGTATTAAGCAAACAAAAATTACAAAGAAAAAAATTCAAACCCATATGTTTTTTTTGTTTGTTTTTTTTTGTTTTAATACAGGAATGAAATGCAACGAGTTCAACCGCATTCCCAAGCGCAGATGGGGAAAGTGCGGTATAATTCAAAGATATAGCAATATATGTTATTTTTAAAATTAATTTTGTTTTTTTATATGCTCCATCAGAGACAAATTTACACGCATCCTTTAACAACATTTATAATTCTATATTTTTATTACCTTTGAAGCCCATAAATATTTCGCTTCAATATAATAAAATAAAGACGTTGTCACCACCTCCTCGGAGAGAAAGGCTCGCCAACCTTTCGACAACCAGACACATTATCGGAGTCACTGACACGATTTCTAGAAATCAGTGATACCAGACACAAATAACAAACAGCAGTTTACTGAAAAGTATGTCTAAATTCAAACCAAACATTCGTTAGATCGGGATCTCCAAATGTTTTGTTAAAGGGTCGGATCAGAAATTTGTTGCCTGTCTCGAGGCCAGAAAATAAATAAGCATTTATATGCAAAATTGAAAGGTAGAGTAAACATAAAAAAGAACAAAATACGAGGTACATGAATGCATCCACTTTATTTGCAAATCCAATATTCAGCTAATTATGACATTTCACAATAATTGGAATCTAGAAAGCTCACCAGGCATAAAACCAAAAGTACGTAGATATTTCGGCACGTTTCGACAGGGCAGAATACTAGTGAGAATGATAGAGCTGATGCTGAAAAGAGAGGCAATAGAAAATAGGCGATAGGCAACACAGTACATCAGGCACAATATACGCGGGAACGCAAAGGAACTTTACCATAAGTATTTAGACAGATATGAAACGGGAGACTAAGCTTGATGGTGCTGAGAATAATATGACGAAAGCACACACCTTACGATGGGCAGTTTTATCTTGTTTTTTTTATATATTCTCGCTTACGCGGTTGGTCCGCGTAGCGCCGCCATTTCTTCACGCTGATTTTTACGCCGGTAGAAGCGGGCCTGCTAGAAGCGGGCCGGCGGGGTAGGTTTCAATGGAACAACCGCGAGCAGCCGCGGGAAGGTCGAAAAGACCTCTGCAAGCCGGATTTCACCCGCGGACCGGTGTTTGCAGACCCCTGGATTAGAAGATTCAATTTTCG
The DNA here is from genome assembly GCA_037355805.1 of Ixodes ricinus. NCBI lineage: Eukaryota > Metazoa > Arthropoda > Arachnida > Ixodida > Ixodidae > Ixodes > Ixodes ricinus. Next base: position 14,342 of record JAZHYW010022825.1, on the reverse strand, counting down.
TCATGGAACGACCGGCATTACCGTGTGATCGACACGCAGACAGTAGCCGCAATTGGATTTTGCAGCTCCTACTGGCCGAAGAGTTGATTCAGTTAAGTCACCCTACTAAAGTATTTATGAAAAGAAATGTCGCACTGAAGGCAAGGAGCACAACAGACGTGGCCGGCCATATCGGCTAGTGCTACAACGCGAACTTTTCCCGATTTTATTAGAGCTCCACTATGGGTGGGGGTTGCCTTGGTAGATAGCGGGCTTGATCCTGCTATGGCCACCCTTGAAACGGTTAAAACTGCGGAAGAGGTATCCGTGTTCACCACTCGCGTCTGTAATGCATGCCGAGCACAGGCGAAAATGCTTCATGTGACGTTGGTCCTTTCTGCGCACGGCTTCCTATAAAAACTTCGACGTGGTCCCCCCCCCCCACTGCAACCGCAAAGAGCTCTTTGTCCCCCATAAAGTTAAGTAGAACAAACGAAGACACTGGAGATTTCTTTGGCATTTTTGTCCCATCTACCGCGGAGCACAGATTAATGCACTTAACCTTCAAACTACAGAACAAATTCTTGACCACTGGCAACCGGGGAAGTCGGAAAGCGGCTTTCAGGGTTACCTGTCCGCCCTCCCGCCGCTGACGTTCATGGGTAAAGAAAAGTAGGTATTTTTCAATGTCGCCAGCAGAGATTGCCTGCTGGAGCTTATTCGTGCGGCGTCATTTAAAAATTCAGTAACTCCATGGGACATTTATATGTTTATGGAATATTTTTCTCACAGTTTACAAAGGTCTTTTGATTTGGTCTGCCAATTTCTAGGCCAAATCGAAGCAATGAACAAAGAAAACAAACAACTGCGGCGTTCCGTTTCAATGCGCCTGTCGAGTGAAAATTAAAGGGCAAAATATGGTGGAGCACGAGGAATGGAATGAACTGGGACTCCATTTTCGTGCGTCAGTGTCGCCCCTATTTATTGTAAAATTTGTTCTCATTCAATATTTTTGTATTCTCAGGATCAAAGAAACTCGTCAAAAACAAAACAACGAGAACAAAAAAGTGAATACTACTGCGAGTCAGCCGCCTAGGCCGAAAAAGTTCTCGAAGTCAGGCTTGAGGTACGCAATGTTACTTATTCGTGCTTTCGCTCTAGTTAAAAATACGATGAGCCGCATTCAAGCAAACGACCATCTAAAAAGGTTCGGCACTGGGGACCAAAACAGAAGAAACGAGAGCGACTCTTCCTTAGAAGCTATGCCGCTTTAATCTCTTTCCCGCGGCGCGTTTGAAGAGTGGGTGGGCGACGCACTGAAAATGCGCTCTCTTCGATAAAACCTAGTCAAATAAAGAGAACTAAACAATAAAACCTGAAACTCAATAAATCGCTGATGCACTCACGATGCAAACACGCGCTGGGATCAACACCAAGAAGACGCGGAGTAGTCTGTTCCGACTGCGGTGTTGTGATCGAACTCAAGGCCCCACAAAAGGTTTTACCTGCATTTCTTTTTGCGAAACAAATGTACAAATAACAGAGTTTTGTACATTACAAAAATAAAGAAAACACGAAATACCGCCTTAAATGTCGAAGCGAACTTTAGAAACAAACAAGCAAATAGAAGAGGAAATAGAAAATTGTAACCGGGCATGTATACTCCAGAATAGAGCGTACACTTTACTGCGCCGCAAATTTATTTTATTTTTATGTGCATATTATACGTAAGTTTGCTTGTATGTGCCTGTGTCAGCGTGTGTTCGTTGAAATGTCGGACTGTAAGAAGGTTTGCAAGTTGAAGCAAGGCTCGATGTAACGTCAATGATCAAGAAAGCGAAACTATAATAAGAATACTGGAAAGTGGACAACGGAGCAGACACAATAGAAATGGAAGGAGCGCAGTGTAGCAAGGCTAGAAGAAGAAATGGTTCCCCATTGATCTCAAAACACTCGATAGCGATATGAGGAAAGAAGAAAGTTCTAATTTTTTTAACAAAATTTTTTAATAACTTTTTCACACGCAAAGCGTTTTAGAGGGGACGAAATAGCTTTTTCGTGCTTTTTCTAAAAAAGAACATTTGCTAAAAAATAAAAAAAGTTATTATTATTTGATCGAAAAGAACGCTCACAGTATTTCTTTTTCTTCTTTCATATCCTAGATGCGGCTGTGGATGCTTTGAGAGCCTTGCACGTGAACATTTATATGCTCATCGCTCTGCTTGATGCGCCAAAGTTTCGCTATGTCTTGCAGTTAACTGGAATTGACTTCTTCCAAAACCGACGCGCCCCATCGCGGCGAAATACCACGCAGTGCACTCTGGGAACTAGTTGGCCACTCAGTTTCGGTTTCGACTGAGCAGCTTCATCTCATGCTATCACGCCGCGACCGAACGCGCTGCTTGCGTTTTCGACTATCTGAGTTTTCACGAATGTACAATACACTCATTCTCGAGCGATACAAAAACGAAGACCGGGCTATTTTCCTTGGTTGCCGAAACACCGGATATTGTGCGTGCGTATCCAAACGTAGTAAGACGTGGCTTATTCACTTCACCCCACGAGTGCATCTTTGAGCTCAATTTCAATAATCCCGTCTAGTACCAGTGAACTACAACAGGAATCTGGTCACCTTGAGTCCTACACGTATTTTGTTTGCCAAACGTCCGCATCTTGTTACTTCACCGGGCGAAAAGCAAGCCGCATCCTCACAGGAGTATCAAAGTTGAGCCAGCGTTGGTGCATTAACTTTTAAGGAAACGCAATAAATTCAACCTCACTACTGCACAAACGTTACTGTGATGTCTTCCTGGTGTCATCATACATCTCCACTCAAATTTTATGCTGATATAAGATTAAGTTTTCGCAAACGCTGAGATCAGCTTAGCTACGACGGAGCCTAACAAGCGTTCCCTACTCCTCGATAAGCCTTTTGGACGACCTTTTACTGACGCCCAAGATCTGCCTGAACGGTGTGTCTGAAATTATCTCGGCATACTCAGTGAGGAAGAAAGCAAACGATTAACAAAATATTATCGCCATTAGCAACCGTCAAATTCACTTTGAATAATTTCGTTCGTTTGGCGCACCGGGGTTCATGCCCGTCCGGCGCACGTTTGGCGAACGGTGCGACATTCTCCACACAAGTGCTCGACTTTGCTTTCTTAAAACGGTTTGTATGTGCGAATGTGCCTATATGATTGCAGGATAACTTTATGCGTATACGCGATGTTGAATATTAGTGAAATGCAAGCGGGTGGGGACTTCACGAATTCGTGCAGTGCTGCGGGGCAGTACAGATAAGCGATGAAAGTGTGTTCAAATGGAGCTTTTCAATGGCGCCTCCGAGTTTTACCTTGCGTACTCAGGCGTATTAAGAAAAACAGTAATTAGCAAAAAGTAATATTTCGTCTATGGACGCACGAAACAAACAAACTTCCTGATCAACCAAACTAATGTAAAGGCGCGAGCTCGATGTATGCATACTTACTGGTGTCTACAGTTTGTTGATTCGTACACTAAGCAAAACCCCGAGCTTCGTAGCGTCGAGATTCCCAGCACTGGCTAGTCCACATACCTCGAAACGCTAACAGAAAGGCTCAAGTACAAAAATACAACAAGCATGCGTTAAGATAAGCTATACGTCTCGGGCTTGTGCTAAAGCTTCGAGGTCTGACCATTTAGGCTAACTTATGAGACCACAAATGACGCTCTTGGGCCCAGAAAACATAAAATAACGGCCGTTTATAGTCCACGCTTTTGTATAATCTCTTGTCGACGTGTCGATCGAAACCGAAACCATGCCACTCTCTCCTGGCCAACTAGTTCCCAGAGTGCAACGCGCCGCGTTGCATGCAGGGCATTTATGAAAGTAGTCTATTCATGAGTAACATTTTCTTCAGTCGGATGAATTCGAAACGCATAATACATAGCGACTTGGACTTTGTGTCAATCGAATTAATGATGTTCTCGTAAAACCGTACTTTATGTTTTTATAGACCGCAACAAGCAGTAGAAAGATGGAACAAAAATGAGGCATTCTAGTTGACATAGTAATTTATTTCTATATTAAAAATTTAATTATCCGTCTAAAGAAATGAAGCTAAGCAAACCTGCATAAAAATTAAGCCCTTCAAGCAATACTTGTGTGCCTGTATCATTATAAGTTTTTTATGACTCTTCTTAAAGTAAAAATAAAGAAACATATTTTATATTTTTGTTTTACGAGAATGTTATTTAAATTTCGGTTTATCCGTAAATAGTGCCGTAAAGATCGTAGGTACGAATCAAGTGCAGCGTTTACTAGCAGCATCGATTAAAATTAGCCTTTTTTTATCACCCACTATCTTTTAAACGAAGAAAAACTTTCAGAATGCCTATTTGAACTATATAAATAAAAAGCTTACACTGCACAACAATAGTCAGGACATGAAGAAAACACAACATATATAAATGCTTTTTTGTTTGCCGAGAAGCCAAAACCTAGACATAAACGCGGATCAAACAACAGTCTGTCTTCCAAAAAGCGAGACACTGTCACATGCTGAAACTTCACTTTCTAGCGCCTAACGACCTGCGACACCACCTAAAAGCAAGACCTGCAACCCAATCCTCCCCCCCTCTGACGTCATCACTAGTGGGCCAAGCAGCACCGCCTACTTTGCGTCAGCATCGTTGACAACACGTCTGCTAGCGTCACCCAACGAGCGCGACGCAAGCACCTGGCGACGCCAAGACGGGCATCCACTGAGGATGACGTCACGCGCAGGCCTTTTCTTCAGGGTTGTATTGACATGACACATCGCTCCTTCCGGCACACTGAGAGAGGTGCCATTGCTTGTGGTCAAAGGATCCGCGCACTTCCCCTCGCGATGCATACTTGACACCTCGACGCGATTTTGTTTTCGATGTTGAAGCGAGATAGGAAGCAACGCCTCCTTTCTTTCTCTTCACCATTTTTTTTTTGCAGTTGTAAGAAGGCGTGTATGTTCGAGCATGCATCGATTTGCAAGCTGCCATCAAAGACCTCGCACACAACACTGGGCCCTCTTTTATTTCTGCCCTACACAATAGCGAAAGACGAGAGCTGAGGACGTGGCGAAACGAAAAGGAAAGAAACACAAACTCCTCCCCCCCTCTCACCTCCCCGCCCCTCCTTCCGGAAAAGATGTAGCTCTGGATGTCAGAGGTGAAGAGCCTCTAGCATTGAGTCTAAAGTTCTTGCAAAGGGCAACCAAAAACAATAGACAACAACCACAAAGAGAGTGACTGCTTTCGATCAGTAAGCTTTCGAAAGCACTTACTGACTTATTTGCCCAAAATTGCGTTCATAAATGTTAGAGCTTGCACCAAGATATTTATATTATAATCTTAAAATGTTGCTACAATTACTCCTTTGCGTCAACGACCAGACGTATTTACGTCATCGGTTTTGAAAATGCGTGCACTCTATTGTGTGCTTTGTCTGAAGGTCTGCTTGCGCACTCATTCAAACCCCACACTAGACAGCTCATTTCTTCTGACGTTATACAGGGTGTTTCTGGAAGATTTAGAAAATCCCACAGAATATGCTGCTTAAGATTAAAAAAAATGAATCTTTGCGGGAGGATGTCTAGGATTGACAAAAAGAACTAATTAAATGATAATTAACTAAAATTTACTAATTATTGTCCTCATTAGTGAACATAAACACGTGGTTTCAATGAGAAACTTGTTAAATATGATTGAAAAACCACAAAATAACTCCTTTTTGAAAGATATAGGCAGGGGAAGCATTTTACGGCGTTCCGTAAAAACGCTCAACTTGGACGCGTTTCTAGGTTTCCGTTTCTTATCAGTGCGCGTCTCTGCGCCCACGGTCCTGCTCCCAGCGGGCGAGACGCACTAACACACGTGCGCTATAGCTTACCTCCATCCTACGAAGTAGACGAGGCGATGACTTCGCCCTGCGACAACCAGGGAGCAGGACCGCGGGCGCAATGACACGCTCCCATAAGAAATCTAAACCTAGAAACGCGGCCAATCTGAGCGTTTTTTTTATACCGTCTTAAGGTGCTTCCCTTTACTTAAATACTTGCAAAATAGAAATGATTTAGTGGTTTTGGATGGATTAGCACATGTTTCTCAGTAAAGCCATATGTTTATCTTCACTAAGTAAAAAGAAGTAAAGAATAAATGTGAGATAATTATTTTGCTAATTATTATGTTTTTGCAACCCTTAACGTTCGCCAAGGTCGGTAGTTTGTTCCTGCAAAAACTATTTTATTTAATCTCGAACAGTACATTTTTAGGAATTCTTCAAACTCGCAGAAACACCTGTATAAACGCGACGCGCTGCTAGTGATCACACTGCGCAGAAAATGATGACGTCAAGCAGGCTCATCAGTAAAAAGAACAAAACTAGTTAAAGGTTGTACATTGCAAAGGATAAACATGAAATCAACAAAAATTAAATCGCTGATTTGTTTTGTTTAATTTGTTTATCGCATTTTTATGTGTCCCAAAAACAACCACGCGGGTCTTCACATCGGCGCAAGCAAGAAGATTAAAAAAGAAACATCAACACACGCTCAACGTCAGATGTGCAAATACAGGGCAGTCAAAAACGCGTTTAAGTTCAGCGATGAGAACAAATGACCCATCGCGCCAATCCCGTTTGTAACTATTGAGATACTAAAACCGCGAGCGTTTAATCCGCGTCTACCTGTTTTACAATTTTGGGCCGATTCAGACAAGATCAATGAGTCAGATAAGATCAATAGCAAGCATAACCCTACATTAATGAAGACAGTCGTTAAATTTAGCCGCTTCAACGCGGAAACATATTCGCACGCCGTGCGAATAGAAACCCGAGTAGAAGCGGCAAAATTTAACGACTGTCTTCATTAATGTAGGTTATACTTGTTATTGATCTTATCTGACTCATTGATCTTGTCTGAATCGGCCCAAATTGTAAAACAGGTAGACGCGGATTAAACGCTCGCGGTTTTAGTATCTAATAGTTACAAACGGGATTGGCGCGATGGGTCATTTGTTCTCATCGCTGAATCTTAAACCGCGTTTTTGACTAGCCCTGTATTTGCACATCTGACGTTGAGCGTGTGTTGTGTTTCTTTTTTTACTCTTCTTGCTTGCGCCGATGTGAAGACCCGCGTGGTTGTTTTGGGACACATAAAATGCGATAAACAAATTAAAAAAACAAATCATTGCCTAACTTTTTGTTGATTTCATGTTTATCCTTTATAATGTACAACCTTTAACTAGTTTTCGTTCTTTTTCTACTGATGAGCCTGCTTGACGTCATCGTTCTCTGCGCAGTGTGATCCTTGCAGCGCGTCGCGTTTATACGAGGAGTGTTTCATGCGAGCTTTGAAAAATTCCTCAAAAATGTACTGTTCGAGATTAAAAAAAAATAGTTTTTGCAAGAACAAACTACCGACCTGGCGAACGTTAAGGGTTGCAAAAACATAATAATTAGCAAAATAAGTTATCTCACATTTATTCTTTACTTCTTTTTTTACTTAGTGAGATAAACGTATGGCTTTACTGAGAAACCTGCTGCCACCATCCAAAACCACTAAATCATTTCTATTTTGGCAAGTATTTGAGTAAAGGGAAGCACACTTAAGACGGTATAAAAAAAACGCTCAGATTGGCCGCGTTTCTAGGTTTAAATTTCTTATGGGAGCGTGTCATTGCGCGCGGTCCTGCTCCCTGGTTGTCGCAGGGCGAAGCCATCGCCTCGTCTACTTCGTAGGATGGAGGTAAGTATACGGCGCACGTGGTTGTGCGTCTCGCCCGCTGGGGAGCAGGACCGTGGGCGCAGAGACGCGCACTGATAAGCAAGAATCAGAAACGCGTCCAAGTTGAGCGTTTTGTACGGAACGCCGTAAATGCTTCCCTGCCTATATCTTTCAAAGGAGGTTATTTTGTGGTTTTCAATCATATTTAACAAGTTTTTCATTGAAACCACGTGTTTATGTTCACAAATGAGGACAATAGTTAGTAAATTTTTAGTTAATTATCATTTAATTAATTCTTTTTGTCAATTCTAGACATCCTCCCGCAAAGATTCTTTTTTTTAATCTTAAGCAGCATATTCTATGGGATTTTCTCAATCGTTCAGAAACTCCTGTATAACGTCAGAAGAAATGAGCTGTCTAGTGTGGGGTTTGAATGAGTGCACCAGCAAGCCTTCAGACAAAGCACACAATAGAGTGCACGCACTTTAAAACCGATGACGTATGTACGTCTGGTCGGTGACGCAAAGGAAAAGTAATTGTAGCAACATTTTAAGATTATAATATAAATATCTTGGTGCAAGCTCAACATTTATTGAACGTAATTTTGGGTAAATAGTCGGTAAGTGCTTCGAAAGCTTACTGATCGAAAGCAGTCACTCTCTTTGTGGTTGTTGTCTATTGTTTCTGGCTCTTCTGCAAGAACTTTAGACTCGATACTAGAGGCTCTTCACCTCTGACATCAGAGCTACATTCTTTTCCGGAGGAGGGGCGGGAGGGTGAGAGGGGGGGAGGCATGCGTTTGCGCTTATTTTCGTTTACACCGACGTCCTCAGCTCTCGTCTTTCGCTATTGTGTAGGGCAGAAATAAAGAGGGCCCAGTGTTGTGTGCGAGGTCTTTGATGGCAGCTTGCACAAATCGATGCATGCTCGAACATACACGCCTTCTCACAACTGCGAAAAAAGAGTAGTGTGAAAGAAGAAAGGAGGGATCGTTGCTTCCTATCCTTCTGCTATCGAAAAAAAAATCGCGTCAGGGGTGTCAAAGTATGCATCACGAGGGGAAGTGGCGCGGATCCGCTGACCACAAGCAATGGCACCTCTTCAGTGTGCCGGAAGGAGCGATGTATCATGTCAAAACAACCCTGAAGCAAAAGGCCTGCGCGTGACGTCATCCTCAGTGGATGCCCGTCTTGGCGTCGCCAGGTGCTTGCGTCGCGCTCGTTGGGTGACGTAGCAGACGTGGTTGTCAACGATGCTGACGCAAAGTAGGCAGTGCTCTTGTGCCCACTAGTGATGACGTCGAGGGAGGGGGGGATTGGGTTGCAGGTCTTGCTTTTTAGGTGGTGTCGCGGTCGTTAGGCGCTAGAAAGTGAACTTTCAGCATGTGACAGTGTCTCGCTTTTGGAAGACAGACTGTTGTTTGATCCGCGTTTGTTGTCTGATTTTGGTTTCTCGGCCAAACAAAAAAGATTTATATATGTTGTGTTTTCTTCATGTACTGACTATTGTTGTGCAGTGTAGGCTTTTTATTTATATAGTTCAAATAGGCATCTCGAAAAGTTTTTCTTCCGTTTAAAAGATAGTGGGTAGATAAAAAAAGGCTAATTTTTAATCGATGCTCGTGTAAACGCTAAAACTTGCACTTCGTACTCTACGATCCTTACGGCACTATTTACGGAGAACCGTCAAATTTGTACTAACATTGCTGTCAAAACAAAAATATAAAATATGTTTCTTTTTATTTTTACTTTAAGAAGAGTCATAAAAAACTTATAATGATACAGGCACACAAGTGTTGCTTGAGGGGCTTAATTTTTATACAGTGAGCTTCACTTCATTTCTTTAGACGGATAATTAAATCTTTAATATAGAAATAAATTACTATGTCAACTAGAATGCCTCATTTTGTTCCATCTTCTACTCTTGTTGCGGTCTATAAAACATAAAGTACTGGTTTTACGAGAACATCATTAATTCGATTGACACAAAGTCCAAGTCGCTATGTATTATGCGTTTCGAATTCATCCGACTGAAGAAAATGTTAGCTCACGAATAGACTATTTCCATAAAGCCCTGCATGCAACGCGGCGCGCGTTGCACTCTGGGAACTAGTTGGCCAGGGAGGAGTGGCATGGTTTCGGTTTCGATCGACACGTCGACAAGAGATTACACAAAAGCGTGGACTATAAACGGCCGTTATTTTATGTTGTCTGGGCCCAAAAGAGCGTCATTTGTGGTCTCATGTTAGCCCTAAATGGCAGACCTCGAAGCTTTAGCACAAGCCCAAGACGTATAGCTTATCTTAACGGATGCTTGTTGTATTTTTGTACTATGAGCCTTTCTGCTGCGTTTCGAGGTATGCGGACTGAAGCCAGTGCTGGGAATCTCGACGCTACGGAAGCTCAGGGTTCTGTTAGTGTACGCAATCCAACAAACTGTAGACACCAGTAAGTATGCATACATCGAGCTCAGCGCCTTTACATTAGTTTGGTTGATCAGGAAGTTTGTTTATTTCGTGCGTCCATAGAGCGAAATATTACTTTTTGTAATTACTGTTTTTCTTAATACGCCTGCGTACGCAAGGTTAAAACTCGGAGGCGCCATTAAGCTCCATTTGAACACACTCTCATCGCTTATCTGTACTGCCCGCAGCACTGCACGAATTTGTGAAGTCCCCACCCGCTTGCATTTCAATTAATATTCAACATCGCGTATACGCATAAGAGTTATCCTGCAATCATATAGGCACATTCTTGCACTACAAACCGTTTTAAGAAAGCAAAGTCGAGCACTTGTGTGGAGAATGTCGCACCGTTCGCCAAACGTGCGCCGGACGGGCATGAACCCCGGTGCGCCAAACGAACGAAATTATTCAAAGTGAATTTGACGGTTGCTAATGGCGATAATATTTGTTAATCGTTTGCTTTCTTCCTCACTGAGTATGCCGAGATAATTTCAGACACACCGTTCAGGCAGATCTTGGGCGTCAGTAAAAGGTCGTCCAAAAAGGCTTATCGAGGAGTAAGGGAGCGCTTGTTAGGTCCGTCAGTCAGCTAGCCGATCTCAGCGTTTGCGAAAACTTAATCTTATATCAGCATAAAATTTGAGTGGGAGATGTATGATGACACCAGGAAGACATCACAGTAACGTTTGTGCAGTAGTGAGCTTGAATTCTATTGCGTTTCCTTAAAAGTTAATGCACCAACGCTGGCTCAACTTTGATACTCCTGTGAGGATGCGGCTTGCTTTTCGCCCGGTGAAGTAACAAGATGCGGACGTTTGGCAAACAAAATACGTGTAGGGCTCAAGGTGACCAAATTCTCAGTTGTAGTTCACTGGTACTAGACGGGATTAATTGGAATTGAGCTCAAGATGCACTGTGGGGTGAAGTGAATAAGCCACGTCTTACTACGTTTGGATACGCGCACAATATCCGGTGTTTCGGCAACCAGGAAAATAGCCCGGTCTTCGTTTTTGTATCGCTCGAGAATGAGTGTATTGTACATTCGTGAAAACTCAGATAGTCGAAAACGCAAGCAGCGCGTTCGGTCGCGGCGTGATAGCATGAGATGAAGCTGCTCAGTCGAAACCGAAACTGAGTGGCCAACTAGTTCCCAAAGTGCACTGCGTGGTATTTCGCCGCGATGGGGCGCGTCGGTTTTGGAAGAAGTCAATTCCAGTTAACTGCAAGACATGGCGAAACTTTGGCGCACAAGCAGAGCGATGAGCATATAAATGTTCACGTGCAAGGCTCTCAACGCATCCACAGCCGCATCTAGGATATGAAAGAAGAAAAAGAAATACTGTGAGCTGTTCTTTCGATCAAATAACAATAACTTTTTTTATTTTTTAGCAAATGTTCTTTTTTAGAAAAAGCACGAAAAAGCTATTTCGTCCCCTCTAAAACGCTTTGCGTGTGAAAAGTTATTAAAAAATTTTGTTAAAAAAATTAGAACTTTCTTCTTTCCTCATATCGCTATCGAGTGTTTTGAGATCAATGGGAACTATTTTTCTCTCTAGCCTCGCTACCCGCGCTCCTTCCATTTCTATTGTGTCTGCTCCGTTGTCCATTTCCAGTATTCTTATTATAGTTTCGCTTCTTGCAACATTGACGTTACATCGAGGCCTTGCTTCAACTTGCCGACCTTCTTACAGTCCGACATTTCAACGAACACACGCTGACACAGGCACATACAAGCAAACACGTATAATATATACAAAAATAAAATAAATTTGCGGCGCAGTAAAGTGTACGCTCTATTCTGGAGTATACATGCCCGGTTACAATTTTCTATTTCCTCATCTATTTGCTTGTTTGTTTCTAAAGTTCGCTTCGACATTTAAGGCGGTATTTCTGTTTTCTTTATTTTTGTAATGTACAAAACTTTGTTATTTGTACATTTGTTTCGTAAAAAGAAATGCAGGTAAAACCTTGTGGGGCCTATGAGGCTCGATCACAACACTGCAGTCGGAACAGACTACTCCGCGTCTTCTGGGTGTTGATCCCAGCGCGTGTTTGCATCGTGAGTGCATCAGCGATTTATTGAGTTTCAGGTTTTATTGTTTAGTTCTCTTTATTTGACTAGGTTTTATCGAAGAGAGCGCATTTTCAGTGCGTCGCCCACCACTCTTCAAACGCGCCGCGGGAAAGAGATTAAAGCGGCATAGCTTCTAAGGAAGAGTCGCTCTCGTTTCTTCTGTTTTGGTCCCCAGTGCCGAACCTTTTTAGATGGTCGTTTGCTTGAATGCGGCTCATCGTATTTTTAACTAGAGCGAAAGCACGAATAAGTAACATTGCGTACCTCAAGCCTGACTTCGAGAACTTTTTCGGCCTAGGCGGCTGACTCGCAGTAGTATTCACTTTTTTGTTCTCCGTTGTTTTGTTTTTGACGAGTTTCTTTGATCCTGACAATACAAAAATATTGAATAAGAACAAATTTAACAATAAATAGGGGCGACACTGACGCACGAAAATGGAGTCTCAATTCATTCCATTCCTCGTGCTCCACCATATTTTATCCTTTAATTTTCACTCAACAAACGCATTGAAACGGAACGCCGCAGTTGTTTTTTTCTTTGTTCATTGCTTCGATTTGGCTAGAAATTGGCCAGACCAAATTAAAAGACCTTTGTAAACTGACTAGAAAAATATCCCATAAACATATAAATTTCCCATGGAGTTATTGAATTTTCAAATTACGCCGCACGAATAAGCTCCAGCAGGGCAATCTCGCTGGCGACATTGAACAATTCCTACTTTTCTTTACCCGTGTGTGTAACCGGCGGGAGGGCGGACAGGTAACCCTGAAAGCCGCTTTCCGACTTCCCCAGGTTGCCAGTGGTCAGGAATTTGTTCTCAGGTTAAAGGTTAAGTGCATCAATCTGTGCTCCGTGGTAGATGGGACAAAAATGCCAAAGAAATCTCCAGTGTCTTCGTTTGTTCTACTTAACTTTATGGGGGACAAAAGCTCTTTGCGGTCTGCAGTGGGGGGGGGGGACCACGTCGAAGTTTTTATAGGAAACCGTGCGCAGAAAGGACCAACGTCACATGAAGCATTTTCGCGCTGTGCTCGTGCTCGGACGCGAGTGGCGAACACGGATACCCTTCCGCAGTTTTAACCGTTTCAAGGGTGGCCATAGCAGGATCAAGCCCGCTATCTATCAAGACAACCCCCACCTATAGCGGAGCTCTAATGCAATCGGGAAACGTTCGCATTGTGGCACTAGCCGATATGGCCGGTCACGTCTGTTGTGCTCCTTGCCTTCAGTGGACATTTCTTTTCATAAATACTTTAGTAGGGTGACTTAACGAATCAACTTTTCGGCCAGTAGGAGCTGCAAAATCCAATTGCGGCTACTGTCTGCGTGTCGATCACACGGTAATGCCGGTCGTTCCATGACGAAAATTGAATCTTCTAATCCAGGGGTCTGCAAACACCGGTCCGAGGGTGAAATCCGGCTTGCAGAGGTCTTTCGACCTTCCCGCGGCTGCTCGCGGTTGTTCCATTGAAACCACCCCGCCGGCCCGCTTCTAGCAGGCCCGCTTCTACCGGCGTAAAATCAGCGTGAAGAAATGGCGGCGCTACGCGGACCAACCGCGTAAGCGAAAATATAAAAAACAAGTTAAAACTGCCCATCGTAAGGTGTGTGCTTTCGTCATATTATTCTCAGCATCATCAAGCTTAGTCTCTCGTTTCATATCTGTCTAAATACTTATGGTGAAGTTCCTTTTGCGTTCCCGCGTATATTATGCTTGATGTACTGTGTTGCCCCTGTGCCTATTTTCAGCATCAGCTCTATCATTCTCACTAGTGTTCTGGCTCCTGTCGAAACGTGCCGAAATATCTACGTACTCTTAGATTAACGCCATGGTGAGCTTTCTAGATTCCAATTATTGTGAAATGTCATAATTGGCTAGATATTAGATTTGCAAATAAAGTGGATGCATTCATGTACCTCGTATTTTTTTTTCTTTTTTAGTAGTTTAGCTCGACCTTTCAATTTTGCATATAAATGCTCATTTATTTTTTGGCGCCTGAGACAGGCAAGAAATTTTTGATCCGACCCTTTAACAAAACATTTGCAGATCCCGATCTAACGAATGTTTGGTTTGATTCATTC
>JAZHYW010022823.1:0-29469 GCA_037355805.1 Ixodes ricinus | reverse complement strand
TATCGGCTAGGTAACGTAATGATACGATTTCCACCATTAATATATCTTCGAAATGGCCAGCTTACTGCCTAAAACCTACCTCAGAAAGAAGTAAAAAAAGATTCGTTTTTTTCTGCCTACGGCGCCCGTCTGCTATCGACGCACCCTTTGACTGGCGCAACAACCAACAGATGGCAGCAGCGGCACCGGCGCAAAGCTTATTGCCCGGGCGCGCCGAAAGCGAGATGTGTAGTTGAAATTAACCGACGAACCTTCGGTTATATTTGTGTGTTCATTTAACGCAATTTAGTGAGTGGGCGCCGTTTTTTCATTAAAGGGGCCATGAAACGAATTTCGGGCTGGGATAAATTATTTTAGATTGGGACCCTACTAATCGCATATCGTTTAGTTGGCCAAAAGAAAGAGGGTAGAAAGTCAAAAGCCAGCTTTTCGGTACGAACATTTGAAAGTATAGCGGACTATTTTCTACCTTCTTTCCTCCGAAAGCTCTCCGCCTTTCACTATGATACATCCGCGGTTCCCAAAGCGCGTCAGCGGTGCCAACTTGACGTCAGCCGAGCCCAGCTCACGCATTGGACACGAGAACTGCGTCACTCGGTTGTATGCGCTCGTCAACAATAAATCCGTCAACGAATATTCGGATTCGTGTTCGTGGCCAATGAGTGCCCTGACGGAACTTATCGTCACTGGGGAATGACAAGTTCTATGGTGTGTATAAAAAGCACGGCGGAAGCTAGGAGTCATCGCATCTGTGCCGAAGAATGTCACGACGACGTGATTTCGCAACTCGAATTTGAGTTGAGGATTGAAGCTAAGGAGGAAGAAGTAGGAAAATCGTTTCATGACCCCTTTAAAAACATAGTCTGCTTTTGGCGTGACCCGGCGGTAAATTTGCGCCGAGGCCGATGCCGCCAGCCGTTGGTCAGTAAGAGGGTGCTTAGATAACAGACGGGCGCAGTAGGTAAGGAAAATAAGTTATCGTGCTGTTATTTTTGTTTTTACTCAGGAAAGCTTTTTTTTTTTTATTGACGCAATGCTTTTACCATTTCGGAAATTCTTGTAATAAAAAGTAGCGCGATACGCAACTAAGCCTATTTACGTTATAATTTTAAAGGCTTCGTCCGGGTTTGTGGGCACTCTGTATTTTTTACACCCTCCTGATGCGGAAGTAAGGCTCTTATATCGCTGGTATTTCACAAAACTAAAAATACTTCCTCGTCTTAGAAACAGCCTCGTACTGCTGTTTAACGACGATCATCCAGATGAGAGCCATTACGGCCAGACGATTTTCGAATACGGGTTGACGCGGTGCCACTTCGGGAGATCATTGGCTCTGCAGGCTCTGCAGTGAGTTCATTTGAAATATCCTCGCTTACCTCCTATTCTTCTAATGCCAACAATCCTGCTGATGATATTAACTCATCAAAGCGATTGACACTCAGTGCTCAGAGCCCCGTTTTGGATATAAATGATGGCTCACCGTTGTTCGTTCGACTTGAACACGATGTGTTGGCTTGGAACACGCGGGCGTCTGGTATGCGCGAGCCTCTCGAAGACAAAGTGCAAGTCTGTCACGCCTCGGGTGCCGCAGAAAGAGCTTTGTGCCCGGCCACGTAGTTCACACACCGAATGGGAGACAGAAAAAAATAAAGACATTACAACCTTGATGGAGTAAAATAATAAAGAAGGGGCAGAACACGAAAGATTGCCATTGGCGATACAATTTTGTACACGTTCTAGTTGTGTGGCGAGGAGAAAACGATTTTTCTCCCATACCGGAAGTTCCACAACTCAAGATGGGATTGGATTCGGTTATGTTGGCTCTTCTCTTCATATCCGGTGAGCAGAGAACGAGCTCCGCTCTATCCAGAATTCATTCCTTAGATTTAATAATAATAATTGTGGCGATAGCTACTGGGAAAGAAGAAGAAGATCGCGCGCAATTAATAAGCCAGATCAGTTCGATTTTGGAATGCGTCAGACGTAGTCGTTTTTCGGCTTTTAATTGCACGCGATCTTCTTCTTCTTTTCCCAGTGGCTATCGCCACATAATAATAATTATTATATTTTGGGCTTAGGAAAGTCACGATACAGCAGAAAGGCTGGAGCCCATATCAATGTAGGTCGCTGTGCCATTGAAGCTAGATGATGTTGTAGGATATAGCGCAAAATTAAACTCAGTCACACTGAAAATACACGCACACCAGAAAAACGGTCACTCACGTCGCGCTGACTTACGCACCACCGTGCTAACTACTCAGTTTGTAATGTCGTCTTCTTTTGTTTTTCTTTTACCCGTATTAAAATGAAAAGCAGTGACGCTTGTGTTAGTACTCCATCCATAACGCTTACTGAAAAAGAATTGCTATATCTTGACACTCGAAGGTAATGCGTGATAGACATTGCTATTTCTTTCGCACAGAAGACAGCGAAGTGAGATATGACGATCTTATTATGGGTAAAAAAAAAGAAATAAGACGAAAATACAAAGAGCTGAAAGTCAGCGCGACGTGATTACCGTTCTTCTGGTGTCCGTGCATTTTCAATGTGACGCAGTTTACTTTTGCGCGATATCCTACAATATGAGTATACAACTCGTCCAGGCAACCATTCTAGGTGATGATGTATGATACTATACGTAGACATGATCATTAGAATGAAGTCGGCATATGCACATGCAGTTCAAAAAGAAATTATTCCGCCACCAGTTAACGAGTCGTCGATTTGTGCCCTCGAAAACCTCGGCCCTTTTCTCTCCCGTCTGTCTTCCGCTCGGGGCACATGTTCTGCTTCCTCCTCTGCGACCTCCATGACCACCGTTAATCTCAGGGCCTCAGTGACCAAGTCAGTTTTTGGCGTCGGGATCAGACAACGGAAGCAATCAATATGTGTTCTATTTTTTCAATATCCGTCCCACAAATGGTGTAGAGGGTCTCCAGGTCTTCGGTAAACTTTGCTCCCCAAGTTTTTGTTCCGACAGTTCCCGGCTGAGTCTGGAATAGTCCTCTTCCTCTTGTTTTATCGTAGAATTCCTTTTGTTTGATGATGTTTTTGGTAGCGCTGTACGTCCGCAGGGATGATTTCCAGGAAATCGCGTCCCTCCAGCATCGTTGATCTTCCTCCTGTACTAGCGTCTTCAACTTCTTGTCGTCTGGTCCCTTACTGCAGTAGGCTGGATCGCAGATCGCGAGCCCGTAGGTGGCACCGCCTGCTTGACACCAGGCAATACATGCAAGGCTTAGAGAGAAACACACAAAAGTAGGAATACTGAAGCTTGTACGCGTTGCTCGAGGGCGAGTATTTTATGATATGCTGCTATCGTTATATCCGGTGTTTTGAGATCGAGTCTGTATATGTCAAGCGTTCGAACGCGGATTACAAATATCAAATATGCACGAGCACCACCAACTCTACCGGCGTTGCATGCTGCTTCAGTTTAGGGCGTGTGTATGAAGGCACTCTACTTCAGTTGCTAAATAAATTACAACTTCAACATATCATACGACACGCTCCGAGTTTTAGTTCGTCAGAAAAGTTCTGCTGCACTTCAAAGCAAAAGCTCGCACCAGAAGTACTCTGTACGAGCACTTAAAACGATGCGAATGACCCACTAAAGGCCCACTAAAGGCTCCCTAGCTTGTCGTCTGCTACGCTCTGATGGCTTCAAGATCACGAACGACTCAACGTTGACCCTCAGCAACAGTTGTCTCATTCAACCACATTACAGCTTGCGCCAAAAGAAGTCGCAACCCTCGACCCTCATAATCCTTGGATATGGGCTAGTTGGGTAGACATTATGATGGTTTTCTCCGCTGCGTAGATGCAAGAAAAATGCACTTGATCAAATTAAAACTAAAACAGAGGATAGAAGAAAACAACATACATGAATGGCGCAGACTAACTAGTCTCTAATTTGTTTTTCTCTCCTTTTTACCTCCACACCATATATTATAAAAATTCATGGGAAATAAGCTGCCTAAAGGAACCCGGACAAAGAGTAGAATAACAACGACACAGGGCGGCCCCTGTGTCGTTGTTATTCTACTCTTTGTCCGTGTGCGCCCTGTGTCGTTGTTATTCTACTCTTTTGTCCACGTAGTTTCCTTTGAGCGCTTTATTTCCCATGATTGCATAGCCAACTGGCCCATCTAAGACATTTTATTATAAAAATGTATTGTGGCCTGATCCAGAAAGCGCCAAGTAAGCATTGATAGCGACACCTTTACATTTTTCTGTTGCTTCCAATCTCGATGGTGTTTGCAGAAGCTGCCATAGACAGATGGACTTGATGGTGAACATGCCTGTGCTGGTATTACCTAGGGTTAAAACATTGGATTGGGCTACTTGGTTCATTGTAATCTAGAAGGCTTAAAAGCGCGAAAAAAATATGGACCAAGAGCCACATATAACACGGACTGGCGCTGACTTTCAACTGATTTAATAAGGCAAACCACCCAGCACACATGCGTGAACGCTCTTTCCCATCTTGCCAACCCCATGTGATGAAAGCAACCCCTAAACACAAACAACAGATGACAATAATTTAAACATTCGTATCAGTTCAATGTGACTACACAAAACCATCTAGAAAAGAAACTTTCTTGTCATTTAGTGAAATCGAAAGCGTGCTGACGCATAATATTTGTATTGGTTCCTCGGTAGTCCCAGTTTTGTGTGATATATTTTGTTAAAATTCCACACCGCCTAGATGGCGCCACCAACCATCACTGGTACAAGTGCTCTACACTACATAGATGGCGCCACCAACTATCACTAGCGCCCGTGCCCTCAGACTGGCTACCCCCGGGGTGTGCATGCCCATGCTGTTGACTGTTGGTAAAGTCAGTGCGGCTCGGAGCCTCATTTGTGTTGGACGTCCTCTTTCTTCCGGGGCTTGTTCTCGCCCTCGGCTTCGCTTGCCACCGCCTTGTCGGCATGCGAGACCCTTCTTCTTTTTTTTTCGCAGGCTCGCGTAAGCTCTGCTCCTCCTCCACTTTATTTGTGTGTTTTTTTCCAAATTATTACACATTCCATAGATAAGCGCCTATTGGAAGGCCTTAATGAGATGCGTGTGCTTAAGATTTTTATATATGCAGACGATCTTCTGGTTATTACGTATGATCATTCATGAATGTGTTTTGTATGATGTTGTCTCAAAGGTCGTGAAATTAAGGCCAAGTCGGACGGGCTGAAGTTCCCCTGCACGGTTAGCAAGTTCCATGTATTTGCTGAATATTTGGAGTAAAAAACACGCTATTTACACAAATTACCTTAAATTTACATGTTGAGTAATGAATAATTTGTTCAACAATTATGCGAGTTGTAAGAACGTGTTTTGGTTCGATCATACACGCATAACCGTGTAGCCGACCTCGAAAAAACGCATCAACCCCGGCGACGACCGCAGCATTGCCGGCTATCGAAGCACCGGAATGCTTGGGGACACACCTGGAAAGGACCGTGGAGACAAATGCCGCGGAAAGAAACATGTCTCGGAGGCAGGTATGCACCAAAAGCAATTACGCCATGTCGCGGGACGGGCCGAAGCTCGCGCTTACCGTGCTTCTCGCCCCGCTGGATGGATGGATGGATGGACGGATGGATGGTAATGGCTATACCCTTTGTAGCGGGTGGCAGCTTGCGCCACCCAGCCTAACATTTCGTCATCCTTTTTTCTTAAAACTTGTATGAATTTTGTTATAACAGATTCCCCCCTCTCTTTTCAAGTGAATCTTATTTTATCTGTATATTTTTCTTTATCCTTCCCTAGATCTCTTCCACCAATCTTCCAATCTCCTCTTAGTTACCGCAATTCTTTCCCTATCCATTCGTCCATCCCTGTCCGGAAAACCCAGTGCTCCCTCCAAATCCGTAGTCATCCCCCCAAGAGGGTGGGACGAAGCCCCGTGCACCTTAAAATTACATGTTCTGTAGTTTCCACTTCGCGGCTGCATATGTCGCACAGAGTGTCTACTTCCTGTAATTTAGCCCAGTAAGTTTTGTTCTTATCACCCCCGTTCTAGCTTCTAACAGCAAAGAGCTCCCCCACTTAATTATCATCCAGCTGTTCCTTCTTTATTTCATGTTTTTGTGCCCTGTATATTGTTAAAGCTGATTTCCCTGCATTCTCTCTTCCCACAATTTCCTCTCAGTTTCGTTAACTCCCTTTTTTGCTGATATGCTCTAATCGGCTCCATCTCGTTGAATGTATTTAAATCTCAGCTTGTGGGTTGGGTTTGTCCACTTACTGTTTAGACTTTTCATACATAGGTGCACACTTTCGCTGCCCACCGTGTATCCTCAATTTCAGCTAGTGTTTGTTCAAATTTTACTTTACTGATCACTTCTCTACTCTCAAAAGATGCCCAACCCATATACCCCTGTACTCCCTCATTCGGTGTATTCCCATGTGCCCCCAATGCCAACCTACCCACACTCCTTTGCTGTATCTCTAAACCTGCCTGGATTTCTGGCCTCATACAAAATACCGCATTCCCAAATGACAGCCCTGGCACCATGACTCCCTTCCATACACTCCTAACGACTTCATATCTATTATAGATATGAAGTCGTTAGGTCGATTAGATATGAAGCCGCTGCAATTGATTCATGGTCGATGGCAATGCGGCTTCCCTCATGTCGCCCATGTTTGTATTTATTTTAGGGGTCCTGATAATAGTTTCTTACACACCACAAATAAAGTTATTGGTCTAATTACTCGTTCTAAACAGCTAAAATGGATATAAAAAGCGTGTCCTAGATCTGAACACGAGACATTGCAGTTGGTTTCGTTTTGGCTTCAACCATTCAACTGCAAGCGAAAGGCTGCACGTCCGCCGCTTCCCATGCAACCTCCTCAGAATTTACGGCGCTCCGTGGTGGCCGCCATATTAAAACTTCATACCAGTGTTGCTGCATCTGTAGGTCATCTTTAATTTAGAGCTGACAGGGAATATCTGGCCACGGGGCAACGCCGATTTACGCTGGAAGCTAGAGCCTTTCGTTGTTTTTGTTTGGCAGGAAAAAATCTGGTAACAACGCATGGCACCGCTATTGTTTTCGTTTGATGGGACGCCAGAAGCTCCGCAGTTTGCGAGCACATGTTCTGAAGACGTGACCGGAGAAGTGACCCTGTGATGTTCCCGGAAGACGGAAAGTATCATTCGTAATTGTCGTGTGTGCTTGGAAAGCGAAGGGAGTCACAGGGTCCACCAGTGCGCAACCACAAGCCAAGGTTCACGACACCGCTGCGTTAACTTCGGCGATCTCGTTCTGTTTGGTGCAACACGGCGATGCGACAAAGAGCCGAAAAGTTCATGGTGCGTGGTGCGGTGCTTGGAGGTAGAAACCGACACTAACACGGAGCTCAAATATGTTGTTGTGGGGTTGAGGTTCAACGGGTTCAGTCCCGTCGTCATCAGCTGATCCGGTCCAGCTGGTCCGGGAGGACGCAGCGAGCGTTTTTAAAATTAAATCTTCCTTCGTTTCGTTTCAAAATGTGGAAGATTCCCGACGCATACCGTGAGTAAAATGCTGCGGGCGTTTTCAACAAAATCACGTAGTTTTAATTGAACAATGGACTTCCGATTGCTGTCCTAAATCTGCCGTTTTCATGCCTCGTGTTGTTGGACTGCATTTGCAGAGTGACATGTTTGCATCAGCGACGCACACCGCTCGAGTAGATGATTCGGTCCTGCAAACGACGAGTTATACAGAATTTCACGAAACCTTAAGTCACCACCGATATTTTCCTGTAAATCTTGTGTGAGTTTGTTGCGCTCATCATGCGGTGTGAATAAATTAGGGCAAGATTTCCTACCTGCCCACAGATGCATGAATTGAGACCATTGTTTACGTAGTGAACATAGTGTTTTTTTATTTTGGGAAGAGGCGATGGTGCATTTATTAGGGTACAATCACTTGAGTGTTGAGAAATCAGGGAGAGCGAGCAAGCTTTCCCAACTTTGTCTCTTTTCTTCTGGCACTGCCCTAAGTTTCAGTTTTAGTAGGCATACCTACTAGCTGGTACAAACTGCTCTAAAGCAGGTAAAAGACAGGGAGAGTCAGGACGGTGCGGACTCCGTGTTTCGCGCTTTTCGCAAGGTTACTGGGTAAATGCTTTGACGAGGTATCCGCCATATGCAAACGATTTTGTTATGCCCGTCGTTTGCGTTTTTAGCAAAACGAATAAGATGATCTACAAAGGCACAATCACAAGCCAAGATTTACGAATAACAGTACATTTGATTCGGTGATCTGTGTAGTTGTATTTTGCCCTGCTCTCTGCAACACCGTGTCATGACGAAGAGCTGGAACGGTCACGGTTTGTGCTGGGCTACCGGTTGACAGACACCCGCATCGCCCGCATCGGCACCGAGTGCACTTGGGCTGTTGATGCTCAAGCTTTTCATCCGCGGCTTGTCGCCAGCTGATCCTGCTGCTCGACGGTAAAGAAGCGGTGAGAGTGACATCTGAACTAAATGTAAATCCTCGTTCATCCTGTTATCCGGTGTCAAAGCGTGGAAGATGTCCAACGTGTGCTGAGGGCGGAACTACGAGCGTTTTGCCTTGCTTTTATACCGAAACCAGAGCAGCGAGATAACTGCTTTGCGCACTCCAAAATGACGGAAGCAATAAGTTTCAACAGGTTGAGTACGTCACCGCGGATGTAGGCGAGGCGGTGCACACTGTTTAAACGCTTGCAGTATCCACGAGTGCTACCAGAAAAACGACGTGGGCAGAGAAGGAGCTCGCGATTCAGCATAATGCAGTGTCACGTGTCCGTGAATTTTCAAAGTTCAATGTAATGGCAATATAAAAAACATAAAACGCATGAGCGCCACATTAGTAATCACGAAAAGC
The DNA here is from genome assembly GCA_037355805.1 of Ixodes ricinus. Lineage (NCBI taxonomy): Eukaryota > Metazoa > Arthropoda > Arachnida > Ixodida > Ixodidae > Ixodes > Ixodes ricinus. Next base: position 20,607 of record JAZHYW010022823.1, on the reverse strand, counting down.
ACCGGTCACAAACTCCCAAGCCCTACCGCTCCACTCGACACCGACAGGACATATGACAACAAACTGCATCAAAACGCCCCAAAAGTGAAGGCGTCTGCTCCCGTACGTGTACTGCAACTAGCGGAAGTGAAGTGTTGGGCGGATCTCCTTCGCAAGAATATATAAAAAATGCTTTGCGCAAGGATAATTTCTGTTGAATATTGAATACATAATGATAAAATCTCAATAAATTGTTTTTCTATCTGATTCAAGCTAGTCGGACTGCTCATAACACTGGTCGAGCATGAAAATAACAAAACGTTGAACTTTTTCATGGCCGGTTTAAGATTTATTCTTAATACATCGTTATCTTTCGCAACGGACTAACATTATAGATTTTGCCTCCATACTCTTTACATTCAAACAGTTCTTACATACGGCTGTCCATTCTGCCATGTTTTGTGTCTTCAGTAAATCTGTAACGGTCAGCGACCATAGAGCTCACCCGCACATGTCAAGCTTATATACGCCGCGGGGAGAAATGAATATCGAGTAGAAAGTGTCGGGCGCAGTGTCGTTGTAGTATTTGTGTATATGTGTAAGTCTATGTCGGTGCTGTGTAATATGTGGTGCTCGTGTTGTCTGCGATGTACACAGGGTTGCTGTCTACTCGTGATCGTGCGCAGCGTATTAACAGACTGCCGCTTTTTTTCACAGGCTGCTAGAAATTTTTCTAGGGTGCGCAAGTTACCGCCCGGTTCCAAATAGTTTGCTTGAGTTATTTATCCATGAAAGTTAGTGCATTCGTTTTTCTGTCTAGCAGTTCCTTCGTAGCTTTACCGAGGCCACCGACCGCCGACGACGCATCGTACGTACCTTTGGCACGTAGCTGCGTCCGCCGCTTGGAGACTGTTTACTGTGTATAAAATACATCGAAACGAGAACAAACGCGTCCTGTGTGCTTTCGATTCGGCTGAAAGGCGCGCGGCTCGCTGGGATCGCCTCTCGCCTGTTCAGGTGCTATGTTGCGCTTTTGGACTCCCAGAGACTAGGAGAAGGAAGTGACGCAGGTGTGAAGTTGAACGTATCTTAGCAGTTGACGGTATCTTAGCAGATACTCCGTCATCAGCGTCTCCACAAATCAACATCCAAAGATGCGTTGTTGACGTCACTTCCTTCTCCCTAGTCTCCTGGGAGTCCAAAAAGCGCAACAGGGGCCCTGGGCTGCTGGCCGCCATGTTGCATAAGGAACACGCTCAACCGTGTCTTGCGGAAGGCAGACACGGTGTACCAGTGTTAAGTTTAAACTGCACCTCGTGTGTAGACAAATAACACACATGGCTACGTGTAAAACGAACACGTTTTGGCGTGTCCGCTATGGGACAACGGTTTACACGTCTGGGCGTGTTATTTTTGTCAACAGCATGGGAGCTTCCCATGAACAAGTGCATTCAGTTTTTGGACCTACAGCTTACTTTTACAAACAAACACGTGCGCTGGTTGTACAAACCGCGTTCAAAAAAAGTATCTTGACATTCGATAGCGCTTATTCGAAGCTGATAAAGCGAGGAATTGCTCTCACCTGCCTTCAGGTTGCTCTGACAAAAGCTGCCATCACGCTTTCACGACTAGTTTTGAACTTTAGGTAGAACGCTTAGACAGGGTTGGCTACTCCACATTCTTGGTTACCAGCGTGTGTAAAAACCTCCTACAAAATATTAAAAGTAAAGGCAACACAGGGGACGGTCAGCGAGAAAAAGTAAAAAAAATCAAGAGTTCAAGTGATACCTTATTTATTCAAGGTGTCGCATAACCCTAAAAAAATAGCAATTAAGTACGATGTCGATGTTGTTTTCTCCGCTCCATGCAAGCTGCCAAAAGTTTCTCCTATGATGACTACACAGAAACGTGTTCAATGCTCGAGAAGCTCGTCACTCAATACACAGCTTGTACCTCTAATGTTGTTTACGAGATTCCACTAACGTAAGGGCGCGTGCATATTGGGCAGACTGGGCGGTGTTTTAGCGAACAGGCGCGTGAGCATCGTATAGCCGTTCGCAACAAAGCGGGGAAATACTTTGCGGCACACCATATGCGGCGCGTTTGTGGTCCAATCTTAGAATTAACAAAACTTATTAATAAAGCAAATAACAAGACTGAGAGGAAATAGTTGGAGAGTATTTTATAAAGTCCCCAGGTGACGACTGCGTCAGCACGTCTTCGATTTTACTAAATGACAATTAAGTTTCTTTTAGATGATTTTGTGTAGTCACGTTGAACTGATACGAATGTTTAAATCAATGTCATCTGTTGTTTGTGTTTATGGTTTAACTGTTATTACATGGGGCTGACAAGATCGGAAAGAGTGTTCACGCATGTGTGCTGGGTGGTTTGCCTTGATTAAATCAGTTGAAATTGAGCACCAGTCCGTGTTGCATGAATCTCTGCTTCGTCTGTGTTTTTTTGCGTTTTCAAGTCTTCTGGTTTACTTAGGAGATGGTGGCTGCTCTGACATGCTGTGACACCTTTTCAGTAGCCATACTTCTTCTTGTTTCAATGGTATTGATGGCGCGCTGACGAACGTTCCGTGTTATCCTGAGGCCATATGTAAAACCTCAATAATTTCACGTTTTGTCCTATCTTTAGAGCTGGCCAAGATAGAAGTGACTTCAAGCAGGGCTTTGCAGCTGAATTTTGCACAATGCGCGGCTAGGTTGCCTGGTGCTCGCAATAGACCGATCCCACCAGCCAGTTGGACTACGCCACCGCTGCCGCAAAGCATCGAGGAAACTTTAGTCTTTAGGCACGTGCTACAACCTCGATGGAGCTCTGCGCGTGTGGAGCACAAGACTCAAGACTGCACAAGCCTCCTCGTGCACAGCGGTCTGCCTCCTGCGTACTAAAGTTATGGCTGTGTCACGCATGCGCCGAACGCTTAGTGAGATCGGTGTATTGTCCGCATGCATGTTTGTGTTCTCTGAGTTTTTCGTTTACACATCTTCCGGTCTGACCGATGTAGGATTCGCAGCACGTCAGTGGAATTTTGTATTGTATAATTACCCGAAACCAGTGGTCTAATCGGTTAAGGGCTCGCCCCGGATAGACTAAGGTTGCGGGTTCGATCTCCGCTCCTGACCCAGTTTTTCGCTAGCTCTCTTTCCCTTCCCCTAACTTTGATGTAATAAATTTAATTATCGCTTTCGCCCCTCTTTGTTTACACTATTACTACGGCTGCACGTTTTCAATCTTCACTCACTACCAATATATATACGGTGCAGCCTGTCCCCATGGAGAGGAGTGGTTCCCTTAATGCCTTGAAAGACGGGCACTTTCCGACGTATGTTAGCTGAACTGACGCACTTGTCATGTTGCACTGACAGCACCGACAGCGATGTATTTTAACGTCCGTGACCGACAGTTTAAAGGGGTACGGAAACAAAATTGAAATATTCAAATTTCGTTCGGAAATGAGTCAAGCATGACGGATAATAACCGTAAATGATAATCGCACGTTTGTATTTTGAACGACTGGCTCTATTTTTCGTTCCAAACGGTGCACTCGAGCAAGCGCTCGAAGAGAAGCGAACGGAGAGCGCGATGCGTCATGGGATATCCGGCGCAAACAAAAACAGAAAGAAAAGATTCCCGCATTCGTGACGTAGCAAGGCTGGCGGGATTATGAGCTTTGCCCTTGGTGGCGTTGTCAGCGTTGTGGTGGTGTCAATAGCGTCAGCGCGTTACAACCGAGCCGTTCGAAGTGCCCGTGGGGTGACGAGCGTGTGGCTGGCCCAAGGAGCACGTAGCTTCCACAGCACTGTCAGCTTAGGGCTGAACGGGGTGGGGAAAGCAACTTTTGTCCGAGTTTTGAGCGACTGGCTAATCTTCTAGGGGGAGAATGGCTGCATCCGCCTGCACAAACGAGGGTCCGAGAAAGAGGAGAGTCCACCCTTTCCGTCTTCTTGGACTGTTTGGTTCAATGCGCGATTTGTGAGTTGAGGAGGAAAGCTAAGAAGGAAAATGTTGAAATGCCAAAGAGCGGCGCTGCTCCGAAGGAATCTGCTACGTCACGACTACGTAGCAAGTTCCACAACGTTGCTAGATCACCTCCCAAATAGGCCCGCATGCATCCACAAGGTGAACATTGAAAGATCGTTTATTTAGCTTTAAAATTAGTTTTCTTGTGCCTTTCAACGGAAGACTTGTGTTTTTGAGGTTAGGGTGCAACCTTGCGACACATTCAAGCTAGAAAATGAGCTCTGGAATTTCGTTTCCCTACCCCTTTAAACGTCCTTGACCGATACCAGCTCACGGTTTTCAGCGAAATATTACTTATTACTTTTTTATCATTCACCCGCAAACAAGTCGGCGCTATCCGTTTCTGTGAACGCGATTCACGGTAACCGACAAAGCCCCAAGCTGCCGCTGAAGCAGACGACCAAGCTGTCGTCGCGTTCCGCGTTCGAGCTGCACCAGCGCCTCCTGGGCGTGCTTGCTTTGGTTTCGCTATTTTGTGTCGCCAAAAACTTTTTTAAATCAAGGTCATCGCTTCCAGGAAACTGTTTCATCTGTTCTTAGAAAGCATACTTTATATGATATATCTTCAGTGACAATATAAATACTACACGCAACAAGAAAAAGATAAACAAACGCCTGCCTGGCATCAATATCTATTCATTTGTGCATGTTTTAGGTAGGGATGTTGCGAACCTGCCCAGCTTAGAAGTCGACAAAGTTCGACATTTTCGAACTTATAACGTGATATTCAACGAAATCTTGATGAGATTTCGACTTTTTCCCGGGTGAGCAAAAATTTGAAAACGACTTGCCACCACCTGGCGGAGGATTACTGCAATTTGTGTTGGATGTATTGCGTCACTGGTTCACATTACTAAATAACGAAAGACTAAAATTATCTGTTTTTGTTTTATTTTGTGTAACTATTGGTAATCAATTTATACAATACAAAATAAACTACTCTCTAAATTCTTTGCTTCTCGAAATTCGAAGTCTTCCTTTAGAAGCCTGGCAACACTAACCATAATTCGAACTATGTCTAACTTTGCGAAACGTTCGAAGCTTCACCCCACTGATCTCTATGTCTATTTGCTGGATCGCGTTTGGCCAGCTCCGCCTATGGACCGGAATGCGGTCACTGGCGGCCATCTTTAGGTAGAGTTATATCATCTCTATTCATCATTGTAATATGGCGGACAGCGCAATGGCGGCAGGCTACCATAAAAAAGCCGTGGATCTAGTACACTGTACGGTGGGTGATATTTCGTGCTTGATTGAAGTTGTTCGACGAAGCAGATTCTTGAAACCCGGCGTGAACGGTAGCCTCATCTTTGGGGACCCGGCGAAAGTTCTACGAAAGCGCAGCACCGGGGGAAACCAGCGCAGCTCGCATCGAAAGCAGACTCCGTAGCGACGTCTGCTTTCGATGCTTCTTTCGATGCGACTTTCGATGTGTGCTGTGCTGCTTTTCCCCGGTGCTGCGATTTTGTGAAACTTTCACCGGGTCCTCAAAGATCGGGCTACCGTTCACGCCGGGTTTCAAAAACATGTTTCGTCAAATAATTTCAATCAAGCACGAAATATCACCCACCCTATTTTGACGGCAGCCTGCCACCACACCTGCCAAAACGCTGTCTGCCATGGATGGATGACAGTGGCTGCAGGAGCTGTACTTTGGCTAGAGGTAATATAACTCTACCTAAAGATGGCCGCCAGTGACCGCATTCGCAGAGCGGGCAAACGCGATCCAGCAATTGTCATTGAGATCAGTGGTTCGCCCAACCAGTCGAACCCATGTATGACCTCGGTTTCGACAAAAGTTCGCGACACCCCTACTTGGAGCTATTATAATGTACGCTAGAGGTTCACCTGGTGCTAGTGTCTATGCGACTTCCGTGACGCAAATTGAAGCAGACAGCAGCCAGTTTACTTTTGCGCTGCTCCTGTGCATTCCTACCGGAAAACGTGCGTGCATTTTGTCTCTTCACCGGAAAATAACATGAAACGCTTTAGTTATTTGGGTCTTACCTAATAGTATGTACCTTGATAACATTGTAGAAGTGAAATTGCTTTAGTTAGCGCATTTTTCTTTATCAGTGAACGATGTTCCACTTCGCTACATTTCAATCCTAAACGTGTGTTCCGCAGCACGTATGTAAAAACAAGCGACGATGCAAAGCAAAATTACATATAAAGAAATATAGATTTTGTTCAAGGCTCGCCAGCATTCCGGTGACGCTTATATTTGGATAATGTGCCAGTCCTGACGCTATATGAAAATGACCCAGTCGTGATTGAGCGATTTAAAAACGTTCAAAACGTCGAGAATAAAGTACGTGGGCTATGAAAGGTGTCTCTTCGTATTGTTTTCTCTGCCGGGCAGCTTTTATCGGGCACTTGTTCTCAATGATTTCGAGCGTGCGGGTGATATTTTGAACGTAGAACAAGCATCTTCGCATAGCAGAAAAAATAAAGAGGTACTTAATTAAAATCGGAATATATTACGTGGCCTTCAATTTATTTCGATCGTACATGCACAGGTAGTTACTGATTCAGTATTACGGCGTAGTTCTTGCCGTCTCCTTCATTCGTTTGGCACGTATATCCCTCATGCTGAAAAGCGCCGACGTCGTGTTTGCGCTAAGCGTGTCCGACACTGCACATAAATACATCGTACGAAGCCGTTTTAGCCAACGTTACTGGTTTTAGCACCGTTTTTAATGCGATGAATTTGAAAGAAAAAACGCCGTAACTGACCAATTATTTCGTCGGCTTGACTGAGAAATGTTCCAAGCTACCTAGTACGCACGAATTATTCGGGATATTTGCTCTTATGATCGAGCGCAGGGAGAAAATAGACTCACTTTTTCCCATACAAATGCATTACCGGAAGTCAATTTTCGACTGGTTGCTGTCTGCTTCAATTTGCGTCAGCACACTAGCGCCAGTTGAACCTCTAGCGTACATTATAATAACCCTATGCACCCCTAGTTGTAAGCACTGACTCTGTATTGTAGTATTCTGGATCGTCGATCGGTACTTGCCTTGCTGGGGTCGAGCGGCACCACCAGCAGCTATCACTTGACACCAGCTAATGCATTGATCTCTAAGGTAGGACGGTGAAAACTGAGATTGCTTTCCTTAGCATGTTGTTTTCGACGCTGGAACCTTTATCGTGTTTTACGGAAATGACAGTTAATATTCTGTGCGCAGATATCAAAAGCCGTAGAATACCAATCCTTTTTAAACAAATATTTTGTGGTTGAGGGTCGAGGGTTGCGAGTTTATTTGGCGTAAGTTGTAATGCGGTTCAATGATTCAACGGTTACCGAGGGTAAATGTGGAGTCGTTCTTGATCTCGAAGTCATCAGAGCGTAGCACACGATAAGTTAGAGGGATTTTATTGGGACATTCGCATCGTTTCAAGCGCTTGCACAAAATTCTTCTGGTGCGAGCTTTTGTTTCAAACTGCAGTGAGGGCTTCTGTGACGAACTAAAACTCGGAGCGTGTCGTATCATATTGCCGCCAGCGCAGCTGACCAAGCAGGCAGCGCGCTCGTGCCCTAAGGGTTATTGCGCGTGCCTTCCACGCAGAAAGCCGGGGTTCGATTAATGGCCGCGGGGACGTAATTTTGTGGACTCTGACGTAATGTTCTGGTAAATTCGAGAACCGTGTTGTTTGTTCGAGGTCAGAATGTTCTACACGAAGAACCTTCTACGCCGATTCTTCCAGAACCCCACGCGTGTACATAAGGGGCTCCGCGTGGCGAGCCGCAGTCAGTTTCGCCCCAGCGTTCGACTCTGCTGTCACGCCGACCTCGACGCCCGCGACGCTCTGCTTTCTTCTGTTCCTTTTTATTTTAGGCACAAGTTCGCCCCATTAAACATTTATTTTCTTCAGTTATTTTCGCCTCATCAATTGTCATTCGTGGCATTTTGGTGGAGGTGGGAGGTATTTGCATTCTATGCCCGTGGACCGTACCCCTCCGAAAACACGCCGGCCAAGTGACGTGCTCAGCCCCGGGGGTTAACCTTCGCAGAAGATGCCAAAGCCCGAGCAGGCCGCCGTGCCAAAGGCCAATCCCCGGAATTTGGACCCTTGCCACAGAAACCAAAGAAGACCGCGAGGATGGCCACTCCACCCGTCGTTGTCCTACCCGTCGCCGCCCGTACGCCCGTGTCCTTCCATGGTGAGCCCTATGAAGACGTCGAGGACTGGCTACAGCAGTACGAGCGAGTGGCCCAGCACAACCGATGGACGGAAGAACAGCGCCTACAGAGTCTTTACTTCGCGCTCGAAGGAACCGCCCGGCATTGGTTCGAGAATCGCGAAACTTCCCTGACCTCGTGAACCGCCTGCAAGGATGCGCTGAGACGGACTTTCACCAACCAGTACCGACGGGAGAGGGCCGAGGACCTTCTTCGAATGAGGACCCAGGGCGCAAACGAGACGATCACCAGTTTTGTTGAGGATGTTCTGCGCCTGGTCGCTCGCGCCGACCCCAAGCCACCGACGAAAAGAAGCTGCGGATCCTGATGCGAGGCGTAAAGGATGACATCTTCGGTGGTCTTGTCCGCAACCCTCCAGCCACTGTCGAAGATTTCGTCAAGGAAGCCACGAACATGGAACGTGCCCTCCTCGCAAGAGCCAGCCACTACCATCGGCACTCGAGCATCGCTGCTTCTTCTGCATTGGGCCACGACATCAGCCCTAGCATCACCGGCATTCGCGACATCATCCGTGAAGTCGTCCGGGAAGAGCTCCGCAAGATGCTCCCCGCTGCGGATAGCCCGTCCTCACTATCGCTCGCCGAGGTTGTCCGAGAGGAGGTTCACCGAGCCGTCCAGCCTGAAATTTCCACCAACACGACGACGCCAGAGGAACCAACGGTGAGCTACGCTGCCATGGCCCGACGACCGCCGCAAGCTAACGGCCAGGCCACAGCACCACCCCGACGAGACCCTCCGATGCCGCAGTATCCTCGACGTCAGGAAGGACAGGTCCAGTACGTCCGTCCGGAGCAACCCTCGCCGAGGAAGACCGACGTGTGGCGGACGGCCGACAGGCGACCGCATGTGCTACCACTGCGGTGAAGCCGACCATATTTACCGTCGATGCCCCTACCGACAACTGGGGCTGCGTGGGTTCCACCCGAACGACCCACGCCCCAGGTACGGCGAACGCCCTCGCGACATCGAGGAGTACCTCCGACGCTCGCCCTCACCAGTGCCGTCTCTCCGCCGTGAAGCCCGCTCCCCATCGCCACGACGTTCCGCGTCCCCAGCGCCACGACCCCGCCGAGAGAGCCTGTCTCCCCTGCGTCGCCGGGAAAACTAAGTGCGGCAACGCCTGGAGGTGACGTTGCCGAAAACGACCGAAGCAAAAAGCCTCCAAGAACGCCGGAGCGCTCCTACTCTCCCGACGCTCCGCATCGCAACGACGCCCCTGCATCGGTGTCCAACAATCTAAACGTTATTATCGACGGCCACGACGCATCGGCACTCGTGGACACCGGAGCAGACTACTCGGTCTTGAGTGGGAGGCTCTCTCGCCGCCTGCGGAAAGTGACAACGCCGTGGAAAGGCCCTCAAATACGAACCGCCGGTGGGCACCTCATCACACCAGTCGGGAGATGCACTGCTCGCGTCGAGATTCACGGTGAAACGTGCCCTGTGAAGTTCGTCGTCCTGCAAGACTGTGCGAGGGACGTTATCCTCGGAATGGACTTCCTCCGCGAGTATGCCGCCGTCATCGACCTCGGAGCAAACCGGTTGACGCTACGAAAACCTGTTTCACCCCGGAGGAGCCCAAAGCGATGTCATCTGCGGTCCGAGTCCTCGCAAGCCACGTGAACCTACCGCCGCGGTCGAGTGTTTTCGTACCCGTCGGGATCACCGAAACTTTCTGCGGCGAAGTTCTGCTCGAAGGAAGCCTCCAGTTGCTTCTTGGAAGAGGAATAGGCGTCGCTAGAGGAGTAGCTGAACTTCAGGATGGCCGCACTGTGGTCCTCGTGACGAACTTCCGAAATGAAACGCAACACCTCACAAAAGGTGCAGCCGTGGGCCAGGTCGAGGAACTCCGAAACTCCGCCGAAATCACCGCCATTACTGACGAATCCTCGCCACCTCAGCAAGACAGTACGTCGCCAGCGCAGCTCGACATTGACCCTAAGCTTCCGGGCCCGAAACGACGACAGCTGATTAACCTTCTCGCCGAATACCGCGACTGCTTTGCGACGTCGTCGAAGGTGCGCCAAACCGCCGTTGCGTAGCACCGCATCGTTACCGAGGACGACGCGCGCCCTGTTCATCGATCGCCGTACAGAGTCTCCGTAAAAGAAAGAGAGGTAATCCAGGAGCAAGTTCAAGAGATGCTGAACGACGACATAATCCAACCTTCAAGCAGTCCGTGGGCCTCTCCAGTCGTACTGGTTAAGAAGAAGGACGGAACGCTTAGGTTCTGCGTGGACTACCGGCAGCTGAACGCTGTGACGAAGAAAGACGTCTATCCACTCCCCCGCATCGACGACACGCTAGACCGGCTGCGCCATTCTCGATATTTTTCATCAATGGACCTGAAGAGCGGCTACTGGCAGATCGAAGTCGACGAACGGGACCGAGAGAAGACAGCTTTCGTCACGCCAGATGGACTGTACGAGTTCAAGGTGATGCCCTTTGGACTATGCATGGCACCAGCAACTTTCCAGCGTGTCATGGACACCGTACTGGCTGGGCTGAAATGGCAGAGCTGTCTCGTCTACCTTGACGACGTCGTAGTGTTTTCAAGCGACTTCGACGAGCACTTGCGACGACTCCGAGCTGTTCTCCAAGCAATACAGACCGCCGGCCTCACTCTCAAGCCATCGAAGTGTCGGTTCGCCTATGACGAACTGAAGTTCCTAGGCCATGTGGTTAGCAACGATGGTGTTCGCCCAGACCCAGAGAAGACTCGCGCCGTCGCGGCATTCCCAGCGCCGACAGACAAGAAGGCCGTACGAAGATTCCTTGGACTATGTGCGTACTATCGGCGCTTCGTTCGCGATTTCGCAAGGATTTCCGCACCGCTCACAAACCTCACAAAGGACGCCCAGAAGTTCGAATGGGCCGAGGAGCAACAGCAGGCATTCGACGAGCTGAAGCGACAACTCCAGACCCCTCCAGTTCTTGGACACTTCGATCAAGATGCGGAAACCGAGATTCATACGGACGCAAGTAACGCCGGACTTGGCGCGGTACTGGTTCAAGTGCAAGAAGGCACCGAGCGAGTCATCGCCTGCGCAAGTCGGACACTGTCCAAAGCGGAGATAAATTACTCCACGACTGAAAAGGAATGTCTTGCGGTCGTCTGGGGCCATCACGAAGTTTCGCCCGTACCTGTACGGGAGCCCGTTCCGTGTTGTCACGGACCACCACTCACTCTGCTGGCTTGCGAACCTAAAGGACCCTTCAGGACGCCTCGCTCGATGGAGCCTCCGACTGCAGGAGTTCGACATGACTGTGGTCTACAAGTCAGGCCGCAAGCACAGCGACGCCGACTGCCTGTCCAGAGCCCCTGTCGAGACACCTCCTGGTAGCAACGACGACGATGACGACGAGTACTTCCTTGGCGCAGTGAACACCGACGACATGGCACGACGTCAAAGAGACGATCCTGAGTTGCGCGTGTTAATCGAGCACCTCAAAGGACGAGGGGGTACTATCCCCCGTGTCTTCTCGAGAGCCCTGCCGACCTTCGTCCTCCGACAAGGTGTACTTTACAAGGAGAATTTCGGAGACCGCAGCTCGCCATTGCTGCTGGTAATCCCTACCGACCTTAGAACGGAGATCTTTCAAGCCTGCCACGACGACCCGACGTCCGGACACCTTGGTTACAGCCGTACTCTGGCCCGAATTCGTGAAAGGTATTACTGGCCCAAGCTGCCAAAGACCGTCCACCTCTACACACGATCGTGCCACGAGTGCCAGCGACGCAAGAAACCGCCGACGAAGCCTGCAGGTCTCCTGCAGCCGATTGCTCCCCTGACCGCGCCGTTCCAGCAGATCGGAATTGATCTACTTGGTCCTTTCCCACCATCGACGCAAGGAAACAGATGGATAATCGTCGGCACAGATTATCTCACGCGGTACGCCGAAACGAAAGCCCTTCCTTCAGGGACTGCTGTGGAAGTCGCCAAGTTTTTTATCGAGTCCATCGTCCTCCGGCACGGCGCTCCCGAAGTTCTGATCTCAGACCGTGGATCGTCGTTCATGGCCCAGCTGACGCAAGAAATCCTTCGTCTCAGCCACACCAGTCATCGGCGCACCACGGCGTACCACCCGCAGACCAACGGGCTGACAGGAAGACTTAACAAAACCATCGCCGACATGATCTCCATGTACGTCGACGTGGAGCACAAGACATGGGACGAGGTGTTGCCTTACGTTACATTTGCCTACAACACAGCGGTGCAAGAGACCACAGGAGTAACCCCGTTCCAGCTGGTGCATGGCAGGAAAGTAACGACCACGCTCGACGCGATGCTACCCCATGAACCAGCCGACGATGGGAGCCCCGACGCCGAGGTGGTTGCTCAACGAGCCGAAGAAGTTCGCCAGCTCGCCCGACTTCGAATTCAAGATCAACAACGTGTCGATGCTACCCGGTACAACCTTCGTCGTCGGGACGTCCACTTCCAGCCCTGAGACAGGGTATGGGTCTGGACACCGATTCGACGCCGTGGTCTCAGCGAGAAACTCCTAAAACGGTACTTCGGACCCTACAAGGTACTTCGTCGACTTGGAGATCTGAAATACGAGGTGATGCCCGACGGAACAAGAACGTCATCACGCCGCCCACCGCGGCCTGAAGTCGTCCACGTCGTGCGCCTGAAGCCGTACTACGCTCGATAGGGCAGTGGACCTTATGTGTTCCAAATGACTCTTTAGTTTACCGATCCTTTTTAATTTGCTTTGTTTTGTTTTGTGTTGCATCGGGGCGATGCACTTTTTAAAGGGGGGAGTAATGCCGCGAGCGCTGCTTACCACGCAGGCAGCGCGCTCGTGGCCTAACGGTTATCGCGCGTGCCTTCCACGCAGAAAGCCGGGGTTCGATTCCAGGCCGCGGGGACGCATTTCTGTGGACTCTGACGTAATGTTCTGGTAAATTCGAGAACCGTGTTGCTTGTTTGAGGTCAGAATGTTCTACACGAAGAACCTTCTACGCCGATTCTTCCAGAACCCCACGCGTGTACATAAGGGGCTCCGCGTGGCGAGCCGCAGTCAGTTTCGCCCCAGAGTTTGACTCTGCTGCCACGCCGACTTCGACGCCCGCGACGCTCTGCTTTCTTCTGCTCTCCTTTTTATTTTAGGCACAAGTTCGCCCCATTAAACATTTAATTTCTTCAGTTATTTTCGCCTCATCAATTGTCATTCGTGACAATATCTGGAACGCGTCATTCATTTAGCAATTAAAGCGTCAGACGCCAGTAGGGTCGGTGGTGCTCGGGCACATTTGATATTTTTATTCCGCGGTTGAACGCTTTGACATATACCTTTTGTATCTCTAAGCACCGGATATAATGATCGCATCACATAATAAAATACTCGCCTTCGAGCACCGCGTACAAGCTTAAATATTCCTACTTGTGTTTCTCTTTTAGACTTGCATGTATTGCCTGGTATAAAGCAATGGCCACCGGTGTTGCAACCGACGGGCTCCCATCCGCAATCCATCCTACTGCAATACGGGTCCAACGACAAGACGTTGAAGACGCCTGTACTGGAGGAAGAGCAACGACGTTGGAGGGACGCAATTTCACGAAAATCATTCCTGTGGTCGTACAGCGCCCCAAAGACATCATCAAGAAGGAGGAATTCTCTGATAAAACAAGAGGAAGAGGACTACTATTCCAGGCTCGGGCGGGAACTCTCGGAACGAAAACTTGGAGACCAGTTTACCGAAGAGCTGGTGACCCTCTGCACCATCTGTGGGAAGGGTATTGAAACAATAGACCACATAATGATTGTTTGCCGTGGTCTGACCCCGCCGCCGGAAACTGACTCGATCGCTGCGGCCCTGGGATTCACGGTGATCCTGGAGGCCGTTGAGGAGGAAGCAGAAGGGGTGTCCCCAGCGGAGGACAGACGGGAAAGAAAAGGGTCGAGGTCTTCGAGGGCACAAATCGACGAACTGCTGGCCGAATATTTTCTTTTTGAAGTGCACATACTTATGTCGACATTCTTCACCTTGTCTTCCTTTTTTTAATCTCACCTATAAGCGTCATTCTATACTCTGTTCACCTTATGGTGTACCGGGAAAGGCTACAGCGCGAGCTCCTTGCTCTGAGGCATATCTCGGGGCACATGCTCTCGTGACTTAAACGGCTGCCAACGCTATGAGCTCGCTTTGGCTTCGCTGCGGTACAGCATCAGGTGAAAAGTATAATCATTATGTCTACAGTGTCAGAAAAACATTACACGTTTTCCGAATATAAACTAGGCATCGCCGAACGCTCATTCTCCGCCCGAAAGTAGCGCTAGAGGTCACAACCAGATGCCAATGTTTCAGCGCAGATCCGAAAACTTATTCAAAATTTAAAAGTGATTTTCTGATAATTTCAATGGGAAAATGGCGGCCGACGAAGTTTTCGAATACATGGGCGCTCTATGGCGCCAGAAACCGAAAACGGGCAAAAATGGGCTCCATTTTCCCATTGAAATTTTCAGACAATCTCTTATAACTTCTGTATAAGGTATCGGATCGGGCTGAAACTTCGGCATCTGGTTGTGACCTCTAGCGCTACCTTTGGGCGGAGAATGAGCGTTCAGCTGCAATGCCTAGTCTATTTTTGCGGTAAAAGAAACCGTGTAAATTTCTTTTTGTGACACCCTGTACGTATAGTATCATACATCATCACCTAGTTTCAACGGCACAGCAGGCCTATATTGGTATGGGCTCCAGCCTTTATGCTGTATTTAGCTTTGCTAAGCCGGAGTTATTATTATTATTATTGAATCTAATGAGTAAATACTGGCTAGAAAAAAATGGGGTGAGTGTATGTTTATACAGCCTAGAACTTAGTCTGCCTCAACGGGCGACTTGTCTCCCAGCTGTAGATGAGAAATTTAGCCAGTCCAGTACGGCCAAGCTAGCCTGGGGTATATAACACGCACGCACGGAGGTAGTGGATGACAGGACCGCGACGGCGATTACGCTGCTCATCGATATTGAAACGGGCTGGAAGTGCGCTGATCTTCGGGATAGGCAGATTGAACCCAGGGGGGCTATGTTGGACGCCTTGGTACTCGCCAGGAGACGTTCATGGACACCAACGTCACTTCCGTTCAACCCTAGTCTCCTTGGATGTCCGATAGGTGCGGCGATGGCAGCCAGTGACGACCGCTAGCCTGCAGAGGTATGCGTTCATGCACCACGCTCGTTGGTTCATACACGACCGCACGGCACTACGCTGCTCACCGAGATCGAAACGGGCTGGAAATGGCTGTCGTCAGGACAGTGCAACATGAGCCCCGGTGGGCTCTGCAGTTCGAGCTTTCACTCTACGCGCTCCGAGCTGGGGAGCTCTAGCCCATCCGGCCACCGATCCCCCATAAGTAAAGCTCGGACTCTGTTCAATCCCCACCCCTGCCCGTTTCGATCTGGAGGAGCATCGTACCGGCGTGCGGTCGTGCATCACTACTGCGTGGTGCACGTTAAAGACCCCAGGGTGGCGGTTGTACTGCACTGGCTATATTACCCATCCACAGCGAGTGGCTCGTCGCAATTATTTTTATTTTCTGACTCTGCTCACCGGATATGAAAAGAAGAGCCAACATAAGCGACTATGATCCAATCTTGAATTGTGGAACTTCCGGTATGAGGGCAAGCATCGTTTTGCTCTCGCCCCGCAACTAGAATGTGTTCACAATTTTATCGCCAATGGCAAAATTTGGTGTTTTGCCTCTTCTGTATTATTTTACTCCATCCAGGTTGTAATGTCTTGATTCTTTGTTTTTTTCGTGGCCCGTACGGTCTGTGTGAAGCTACGTGGCTGAGGACGAAGGTCTTTCTGCAGCACACGAGGCGTGACAGACTTTCACGTTGTCTGCGCGAGGCTCACGCATACCAGACACACGCGCGCGTTCCAAGCCAGCACATCGTGTTCAAGTCGAACGAAGAACGGTGAGCCATCATTTATGACAGGAACAGGGTTCTTAGCGCTGAATTTCACTCTCTTTGATAAGCTTATTTCATCAGCAGGTTTGCTGGCATTAAAAGGTTGGAGGTAACCGATGATTTTTGAAATGAACTGACTGCAGAGCCTCCAGAGCCGAAGGTCTCCCGGAGTGGCCCCGCGTCTACCCGTATTCGAAAATCTTCTTGCCGAAATGGTTCTAATCTGAATGGTCGTCGTTAAACAGCAGTACGAGGCTGTTTCTAAAACAAGGAAGTAATTTTAGTTTTGTGAAATACCAGCGATATCAGGGCCTTTCTTCCGCATCAGGAGGGTGTAAGCAAATACAGGTTGCCCACGAACCCGGATGAAGCCTTTAAAATGACCGCGTAATTAGGCTTCGTACTGCATCACGCTACGATTTATCACAGACGTTCCCTAAGATAGTAGAGGCATTGCGTCAATATTAGAAAAACACTTACCTGAGTAAAAGTTAAGATAAAAGCACGATAAGTTTTTTTCCTTACCTACGGCGCCCGTCTGCTATCTACGCATCCTTTGACTGGCCCATAAGCCGACAGATGGCAGCATCGGCCCCGGCGCAAATTCACCATCCGGTTACGCCAAAAGCAGACGGTGTATATTAATCATAAACGGCGCTCACTCCATAAATTGCGGTAAATGAACAAAGAAATAAAACCGATGGTTCGTCGATGTAATTTCGACTACAGGCTTGTTTTGGCGCATCCGGGCGGTAAGTTTGCGCCGGTGCCGCTGCCGCGAACTGTTGGTTGCTGCAGCAGGCAGAGGGTGCGTCGATAGCAGACCGACGCCTAAGGTAGAACAAATCTAATAATTTGTTTTTTGTTATTACTATTTTAGTTTTTTTTTTTTCATGCGATGCTTCAATCATTTGCGAACACCTCTGTGTTAAATTGTAGCGCGATACGTTACCTAGGTGATTTATTCGGTCATTATAGGACAATAGGAGGTATTCCAAGGACGCCGTATTTGAGGGTGATGAATAGAGCGCATGCTCAGAACGAGCTCACATGAATAGGCTGCTAAGACCGGCAATCTTTATGCTGCGGAATACACGTTGCAGAAGAACTGTGGAAGCTCGCCGTTAGCAAGTGATCAGCAGTCGCGCACACAACTATGACCGCCAGTGAATACTGGAAGCGAAATGACTTGAGCGCGAGCTCCCTACCACTCGCTTCAAAGTCGGCCAGCGAAAAGAGAAATTTGCCTATCGTGATCGTGACGTCAATACTTCATGCGCGGTCAGGGATACTCTAGTTGCGAGCCTTGCCGCTTGGTGGCGTGAACGCGCGACAATCTCGCCTACTATAGACCTTTTCCGCTTACTCTCGCCCCCGACCGACTAGAAGACGTATCCGGTATGGGCGATGAAGAAATATTGAAACGTTTCAACCTGCGAATAGTAAAAAACAAAGGGGAGGCAAAACGAGAATGTGTGACGGTTACGTTTATGTCCTAAATGCCTTCTATTGTCGTGGCGACGGCAAAACAACGTTTTCGCCCATACTGGAAGTGACGACAATTCAAGATGGCGGCGCCACCTGCGAAAATGTCTATACTTCCTTTCGCGTAGTTTCGCAGGTGCCTCAATGGCCTTCTGTTTAGGGTGATGCCACCCTTTGTGGTCCCTCGGTGCCGACAGCACGCGCTCATGGAGAAAATACAAAGAAATCGACGAAAACAACATGTCGCCATAGCACAGTCAGCGCCACAAGCGCGTGCTGGGATACGCTCTTTCACGCGCTTCTGAACAAAAAATCAAAATAAACTTCTGGGACAAAATGGCGAGATGCCACCACCTAAGCAAAGCGCACATGAAGGCACCCTAAGTTTCACCTTATGTGCGAGCGAAGGCAAAACTGGAAGCGCGAGCACGAAAGCTCCGTGCGTTCAGTCTTTGCTCGAGCGCGCGAGCTGGGCAGAAACGCAAAAAACGCTGGTCTCGCGCTTCTAGCTTTGGCTTCGCTCGCAGATAAAGTGAAACGAAGTATAGTAATATCTGAAAAACTCTCCGCCGAGTCAAATACACGACTGAGTGACTACTCGAGCGGGTCATACAGCCGCGAACTGGCGCTGCTTCCTTGGACCTCATGACTTTGTGGCGTTCCATCGGAGCAGCACAGACCACCACCAGACGCAATATTGAAATGTGTTGATTCGTTTTAATATTAGTTTTCTTGACTTTTCTGCCGGCCGTCCAGAAGAACTGTCTAGGCTACTGTTCCGGGGATTTCGGCACAACATAGACCACATATAAGCAAAATCAAATAGGTGAAAACCTTTCGCTTCCGTACCTACTTAAGGGCTTCCACCTTATTCGCGAGCACGCTGTACCTTCCTTCCAGAAGCTAAGAAGTGTGATTTTCGCACCAGCATCGCTGAAAGTTGCGAATAGGGGTATGCACTGACGGCCATAGCTGGAGTGCATAGCTGATAGCGCGTGCTGACGGAGAGCGTCCACTATGATTTTGCGCCGTGCATTCCACACCATCAAGTTTGCCGGTTTTAGCAACCTCCAAGTGTGAGCTCGTTCTCAGGATGCCCAGTGAAAACTTCTTACGCTTCGTTGACCTTTAAGGTGCAAGCCCACCCTTGGTTAGTGTGATCCTGAAAAACCAGATGGCGATGGGATCTACTTCCACACCTGTAAATCTATGCGAGAAATCGTGTGTGGTGGTGCTTCGATGCAGTGGGGTATTTTTCTATATCCTGAAATTAACATCCCTGGTCCTTCGCTTGTTTTTCTTTGCATGAGCTTTCTTTGGAACTTGCACGGCTGCACCAGTTCTCCTGCAAAATGGCTATACTTCGTTTCACCTTATGTGCGAGCGAAGGCAAAGCTGGAAGCGCGAGCACGAAAGCTCCGTGCGTTCAGGCTTCGCTCGAGCGCGCGAGCCGGGGAGAAACGCAAACAGCGCTGGTCTCGGGCTTCTAGCTTCGGCTTCGCTCGCAGATAAAGTGAAACGAAGTATAGTTGCCGACACTCCGAGCTCACGTCTCCAGCAAATGTGGTCAGAACAAAACGAACAAATCGTTCTGAGGTGATGGCGAGACACATAAACGACAGAACAACCGACGCGTGTAAAAATATGAGATTGCTGGTGCGAAATTAAGGCCACGGTCCCACTGAATGTGGCAGTTTAGGTACTTTTTGGCAGGTCATTACTCATCTCCTTTTAAACACTGTTTTGTGGGATTGATGTCATTCGAAAGGCAATGCAATCCTCTTTCATTTGATATTATGTATGTGTTGGTTTATACTGTTCATGCGCATTTGAAGCGTTGCGAATATGATGGCGAGGACCCTCACTTGCTCCGCTGGTTCATGTTTTATGAACGATTCATTAAAGATAACAAGGTTCCAATGTAGCAGTTTTGTTAAGATGATGTCGGAGCAGAACGTAACGGTATACTTTTTTGTTATTTGCACTACTTTGTTTTTTACAGCTCTCAAATGTTGCCCTAAAATTGACATTTTTCAGCACAAATATGTGTTTAATGACAAGCGCTAGGGCAATGAAATTAGCTACAGATGTTAGTGCTTATAATTGGTAATATGCAGAAAAAAATTTAATGTTGCGTAAATATTTTTTGTTTAGGTATTCTATATCAAACGTAGCACTTTTTTGTAGCTTCGAGTCGTGGCAATTCAAATGCCGCTGAGTAAATAATTAAACTATGGTAAACTCTTTTATGACACTTAGAACTACAATAGTTGCCCAAGACGTGCACGGTGGCTTTTTTTATTTTCAAAGTCATAACGCTCCGGCAACCCTTCAAACTTACCTGTTTTTGACGCACATCTTTTTTGGACATCAAACAGATTTATTGGCATCTAATAACATTTATAGTATGGAATAGATATACATTGCGATGTATTAGATTTTACCAATGATCTTGCTTAGGTTTCTTGATAGTTGTAGAGCTTAGCTAATTTTAAAAACAATTAAAAACTGTTTGGTTGTTTTGTTGCGCTACCTGGCGGATGGCAGACAAAACTGTTGATTTCGAAGTTCAAAAAATTTTCGAGGGTGGCGTTGGCGTCTGTATTATCATCAATCTCCGTGTCGTTTTACCTTCACATTTAGAAAATATATTTGACGATTTACTATCGATAAATGAACGGTTTAAGTACTTGGTCAGGTCAATAAATCTAAGACAAAAAATTACACAAGCTTAGCGTGATATAAATTGTTCATTATTCGATATAATTGAAATCAATAAACGATAAAGACGAAGAGGGAAAGAATGCACCCGTGTTCACTTCATGCCTAGAGTCACTAAAAGAGCTGCGCTTAAAGCATCGGAACTCCGTTCCCCAAAGTTGTTTTGGGCGCCGCCATTTTGGGTCTTGTGCAGAGCAAACACAACTGCCGATCGTCATGATCCAAAAGTGCGACTTCCTCTGCATTAGATGCGA
>JAZHYW010022822.1:0-12955 GCA_037355805.1 Ixodes ricinus | reverse complement strand
CATGTATTCACTACGTGTTGCCTTCAGGGTATTAACTAATAAGTTAGAATTCTCAGATGTCCATCAAACTCAGTTCTATCAAAACCACCGATGTTCCTGACATGCAGTAGCCAGTTTGAATAAACGAGGTAAGTTGACCATCATGCAGAGCTGGCGCAAAAAAAACAACAACAAGCTGGTATTCATTTAGTCTGAAACGTGTCGCGAGCGACGATATTGAAACAACACAGAAAGAAAAAAATGTCAGAGGTTCGACATTGGCGCTTTGTATGATATATATGTATATATACCGCGGGAGTGACGGAAGGAACGAGGAAACATCCGAAGGGTTTCCGAGTTTTTTCTTTTCCTGCCGAGACTCTCTTCCGAACCCAGTGGCAGCCACCGGCACTGCCACGCATCTCAGCATGACAAGAGAACAAGCCAAGGAGAAGGATGCCTCGTCGTCGAACGCGCCAACGCACTTGGCCGCCGATGACGGAGCCGCCCTCGTCCAACAGACAAGGGATGCCATTTCTGCCTCCTTCGCCTCAACCTTGGGAGCTGCCCCGCTTCCATCGTTGATGCCAAGGTCGGTCTCGCCCCACACGGCCAGCAGTCTCAACAGTCCCTGTCGCAGAACTCTTAGCGCGAGCTATTCGAACGTCAGCACGGTGAGCTCAAACATCTACAGACGCGCCAAGAGATCGCTTCTAGCATCGCCGGGGCCCTTTCCATGCTTCCGCCGGAGGCATGGCTTCTACGGGAATCATTTCTACGAGAGTCACCAACGCGATCCGACTACCTCCACTGAAGCCCCACCGCCCATTCCAGAAGCGAGGGTCTGTCAGGCCTACGACATTCTGCGCGACCTCGCCCAGAACACCAGAAGTTTGTCCACGAGAGATGTCCACGAGATCCGTCATCTCCACCCGTATCGGTTCTACTGGGATACCCTGCTCACCGCACACCAGCACCTCATTTTCGATAGACTGGAACTTTTCCACGTCGTCGCCAGAGGGAACTAGAGGACGGCTATAGTATCCCAGACGTACAGGCTCGAGTCCGAGGTTTTCAGAGAGCTCCCCGACCAACTACCCAACCAGCCTCGACGCGGACGCCACACGTCTCGTGGTCCCGCGAACACCAGCTACCACCCAGGCATCAAGTTCAAGAGGCCCCCCTAACTGTGAGTCCGGCAGCTACCCTGGGTCTTCAAAACCCACCAGTGCCGTAATCGAACGGCAACGGTCGTCTGCTCCTGGACGTTTTCCCGGTCGAGGACGTTCTCGCCCATGCATTTTGCGAAGCTGGCGTCTCTGCTTTTTCTTGCCCGTGCTTGATGATGGACCGAAGAAAACGACCCATTGGATCCGGACTCGACGGCCACCGCCGCAGAGCGAATCCTTGCGTGGCTCAGCAGGACCGACAGTGTCATCGCGCCCCACGCCGATGACGACTCCTTCGGCACGTACGATGGCGAGGAGGAAAACCACACCAAAACAAAGGAACACACTACAAACAAACAAAGCGACGTCGAAGACTCCGATTCGGACCTGGGTAGCACTGCCTACAAGTCGAAAGCGATGGGACCTCCGCCGCCAGTCCACCCGACCCAGTAGGCACCTCAAGTCGACTGGGCAATGTTTATTGAGGCATAGTTTTCACGGGCCGCCCGACTTCGGCGCACTTTCCATTTGCTGCATGAAGGCTTCTTGCTTTACGGCCCGCCCACCTCTCCCTGACCAGGTCCCCACGATCGATGCCGCCATAACCAACATGTTGGCGGCATCATCGAACGCACGTGGTCTGTACTTCAACCCCGTCTTCCTCGTATCCAAGTCAGCCACCGAGTCCCGCTTTGTTTTGGACTGCGCCGCACTTACTCCTTACCTCCAGGCACCTCAGTTCCGCCTGACTCCGCTACCCCAGGCCATCAAAGTAAACCTCCTCCCGCCTCAAGCGTATATGGTGAAGCTCGACATTGCCGAGGTCTTTTACCATATCGCGCTTCATCCCTCCTCCCGTAACCTGACCACATTTAGAGTAGGCCGCCGTTACCGCCGTTTTTGCCGTATGACCTTCGTGATACACCCGGCGCCGTTTTACAGGCAGCTCTTGGCAACAACCATTGCCAGGGAAATGCGCGCGCGTGGACTCTGGGCTTGGTCTCACATAGACAACTTTTTGTGCGCCCGTCCCGACCCAGACAGGTTGGCGTCTACGGTGCGCCTCCTCGTGGAGGACTTGCTGCGGTCGGGATTTCGCTTAAACCTAAGCGACACGAGCAGAGCGCACGCGACGCATGGGTTTTCTTGGGTTCAGGCTCGACACAGCCGATGACACCATTTCGCACACGCCAGAACGGCTCTGAGCCATTCCTCGCGTCCTCCGCTCGCTGGAGGCGCTCTAGGGGGCGGCGGGCTACTTGGCATTTTACTTTTCTCTCTATAACTCTGGGCTTTTTCTTCTTCGTCCCTCGTTTGACAAAGTTTCAGACCAAATTTCTCTTTCACTCAACTGGCTTCCCTTTCTTCTGCGTGTTTGGCCGACTTTGCCGCACTGCCGACCGCTCCCCTTTTCCCCACTACCCAACTGCGCATGAGCAGATGCCTCCGGATTCGGTTACGGCGTAGATGTTGGGGACTGTGAGCAGGCAATAATCGCCTCTCTGCCGAGACCAATATGCCTCCGGGAAAGACTCGCCGCGTTGTGGTGCGCGTGTATTGCCTATACTCCGTTTCACCTTATGTTGTACCGCAGCGGAGGCTAGAAGCGCGAGCTCATAGCGTTGGCAGCTGCTCTTAAGTCACGAGAGCTTGTGCCGCCGAGATCTGCCCCAGAGCAAGGAGCTCGCGCTTGTGGCCTTTTCTGCGGTACATCATAAGGTGAAACAGAGTATAGAAAGGAGCACTTCTGCACACGGAGAACAGGGCTTTCGCTCTCGCGCTGCGCTGCGGCCATGGACGAGCTGCCTTGGGCTATTCCCTGTGCCATTTTTCTTTCTTTATTTATTTATTAACATTTATTGAAAAGCTCAGGAAACCGTTCGGACGTTTCCTCGATTCGTCCGCCGCCATCTGCACGAGAAGGAAAAGATGTCTCGCGCTGAGAGCGCGAGGACTCAATGGCCCGCCGGCTTGCCATCGCGTGTCAAGCCCACAACGGCAGGTCGGCGGGGCTCATGACCGACGGTACCCATTTTATTGAGATATCTTTATTAAGAAAAAGAAGAGAAACGGCACTGGCAATAGCCCAAGGCAAAGCTCGTCCATGGCCGCGGTGCAGCGCTAGAGCCAAAGCTGTGTTGTCCGCTTGTAGAAGACTCCCTTTCTCGCCAGTGCACGCGCACCAGAACGCGGCGAGTCCTTCCCAGAGGTATATTAGCCTCGGCAGAGGGGCTATGATTGCCTGCGCATAGCCCCCATAAGTAATCCAAAACCGACTCCGGAGGCATCTGCCTATGCGCTGTTGGGTAGCGGGGAAGGTGGAGCGGTGGGCAGTGCGGCAAAGTCGACCAAACACGCAGAAGAAAGGGAAGTCAGTTGGGTGAAAGAGGAATTTGGTCTGAAACTGTGTTAAACAGGTGGACAAAGAAGGAAAAACCGAGAGCCATAAAGAGGAATTCAAAATGCCAGGTAGCACGGGGCCTGTATAATATAATATAATATAATATAATATAATATAATATAAGCACACCCGACAGGACATTGGGAGGCCCAGAGTTCAAATCTTGGCTCCGCCATTTATTTTGGCTTTCGGCGGTTTCGTAAAACATTGATTCATTCGATGAAGTACTGTTCATTCATCTGCATCTATATATATATATATATATATATATATATATATATATATATATATATATATATATATATATATATATATATATATATATATATATATATATATATAGGTGAGGCAGAGCAGTTTGAGAACAATGGACCGTTAACATGTAATAAGTCAGAGATCCGTACTTGCGGAGTTACTATGCTAAGAGTTTATTGTATGTATTACGACAGTTTCGCCTGAAAGGCTCGGCTTCGTCAGGAGATCATACATGTGCTGTATATACTGTATATATATATTTTCACAGAATATTTGCCCTTTAAAGGATGGTTGTCGAAGGATGCCAAAAAAATGGTCTCAAGAAACGTTTCGGGCCTGGTAGGCTCTTCGTCAGTCGAGAAAGACAACTTCGTTTTCCTTTTCTTTCAATTAGAGAAAAAACGGCCGCAAAGAAGAAGAAGAAGTAATTGGAAAAATGCTTACCGTTTAGCGGGTACCTACTCAAGTAAATTCTCGCTTAAAAGTTTAATATATCCCGATAAAAAAGCAGTAAATATTATTCAAGTAGTTGAATATAATATTATTATTATCACAAGACCAGTTTTTGGGACATGTGGTTGGACATAATCCAACTATACCTGGTGTCATGTGAAGCCAATGAGAGGCTCAATGTTAAGCGTTTGCTCGTGTCAAATTAAACAATGAAGCGAGAAAAAAAAAAAAACGCAACAGTGCGGCACCGGTTAGAAGATCTCAATTAAATGTCCATAAAAAACGATGGCAATGACCCTTTCGAACTGTTAAGGCCCTTCGGTTCTAAAGTATTAAATTTATAAATAAATTCAGATTCTTTATTTTTTCGATCTCTGGTGGTTCGAAAGCCCCCTGAAGTATAATAAAAGTAAAATCAGAAAGTCCGTTATGTCCCGCGGAGTTTAAGTGACGAGAAACTGGTCCGGCAACGTGATTACGTATGTGACTTTTATGTAAATTCATGCGTTTTCTTATGCTTGTTTTAGTTTCCCCTATGTATTGAATTAGGCATTTTTTACATTGAATCAAATAAATAACATTTTCCGAATTACAGTCAAATGTACCATTTATTTTCCAATTAAAGTTATTTGCTGTGCTACGAATAGAGTTAGCTATTATTATATCAGCACATAAACTACATTGGGTATTATTGCATTTTACACAACCAAGAGGGACCAGGCTACGTCCGATGGAGTTTCGGGACTGTCTAAAAAAATCCAATAAATTACGTGGTCTCCTAAACGCTATACCAGGTGGTCGAGGGATAACAGCTTTTAAAGCAGTGTCGAGGTGTAAAATATTCATGTGTCGTCTAAGAATATTGTTTATGTTTGGAAGTTTTGACTGGTAAGGTAAGATTAGCCGTAATTCGTGGTTATTTCGTTTCGGTCGCTCTACTAAACACGCGTTCCGAGAGAAAGCAGTGTCGCACCTCGACACTGCTTTAAAAGCTGTTATCCCTCGACCACCTGGTATAGCGTTTAGGAGACCACGTAATTTATTGGATTTTTTTAGACAGTCCCGAAACTCCATCGGACGTAGCCTGGTCCCTCTTGGTTGTGTAAAATGCAATAATACCCAATGTAGTTTATGTGCTGATATAATAATAGCTAACTCTATTCGTAGCACAGCAAATAACTTTAATTGGAAAATAAATGGTACATTTGACTGTAATTCGGAAAATGTTATTTATTTGATTCAATGTAAAAAATGCCTAATTCAATACATAGGGAAACTAAAACAAGCATAAGAAAACGCATGAATTTACATAAAAGTCACATACGTAATCACGTTGCCGGACCAGTTTCTCGTCACTTAAACTCCGCGGGACATAACGGACTTTCTGATTTTACTTTTATTATACTTCAGGGGGCTTTCGAACCACCAGAGATCGAAAAAATAAAGAATCTGAATTTATTTATAAATTTAATACTTTAGAACCGAAGGGCCTTAACAGTTCGAAAGGGTCATTGCCATCGTTTTTTATGGACATTTAATTGAGATCTTCTAACCGGTGCCGCACTGTTGCGTTTTTTTTTTCTCGCTTTATTGTTTAATTTGACACGAGCAAACGCTTAACATTGAGCCTCTCATTGGCTTCACATGACACCAGGTATAGTTGGATTATGTCCAACCACATGTCCCAAAAACTGGTCTTGTGATAATAATAATATTATATTCAACTACTTGAATAATATTTACTGCTTTTTTATCGGGATATATTAAACTTTTAAGCGAGAATTTACTTGAGTAGGTACCCGCTAAACGGTAAGCATTTTTCCAATTACTTCTTCTTCTTCTTTGCGGCCGTTTTTTCTCTAATTGAAAGAAAAGGAAAACGAAGTTGTCTTTTTCGACTGACGAAGAGCCTACCAGGCCCGAAACGTTTCTTGAGACCATTTTTTGGCATCCTTCGACAACCATCCTTTAAAGGGCAAATATTCTGTGAACATATTTCTCTCGAGTGCCTTCTTTTCATCACAGGTGCTGTATATATATATATACAGTATAGATAAGGTACGTCCGCACTTTATTTTCATTTTTTTGCGTCCACACGTTTTTTGTTTTCTTATATATAAATGCACCATTTTTCTAGCGTCACAGAATCAGCCAGCGAGAGACGTGCGCTTCGATAACCATAGGCAATTGCTTGGAAATAGCAAAACATGACGTAGGTGTAACATGGCACAACAACGAAGACAAGGGAAAGGAACGAACAACGCATGACATATTTTTGCAGCTTTCTGTGTTGTTTCTGTGTTGTTCGTTCAGCTCCTTTGTCTTCCTTCTTTTGGGCTATTGCATTTATATTATGTATGACTTTCACCAACTAGCCCAGCTCTCAATTTTATTACTTTATTGCACTTAGCAGTATTTTACTTGAAGATGGCTATAGTTCTGCTCCTTCCGTCAGTGTGGACGAAGACTCGTCTGCATGTATTAGGTTGAAATAAACTATAGCGACGAGAAGGTGCGAATGGCTCTTCCAGAACTCAGTGGGAACTTTCTTAAGGTTATCTACAAATGCTGCCCAACAACAAAGTAGGAATATTTTTTTTTCAATATTTTTCTATATAGAATGCGATGATCCCAAGTAGCGGAAGTAACACGTATGCTCGGGTATCAAACTATTCACCGATGTTTGTTTGCAAACAAGCTCACTACCACCCCTATCGGCGGACCCCTGCGCGCTTCCGGTTGTTCTCTTCTTTTCCATTTGTCTCGCCTCCTTTTGTTATTTGCACTACTTTGTACAATGCACTAATGTTCTTACAAACATACTACAGAAACTTCTCCGAAGGAAACTCTTCTTACCCGATCGCTGTGCGTTGCCGAAGGATAAATAAATACACTACCGGAAGTCTACTGGGGCACCAAATATGTGGCGCCCTCGGGTTATCAACTCCCACCGAATGTGGTGAATAGAAATGTAAGTAGATGTAGTGAGCAAGCGTTGGAGCTAGAAACGTGTGCAACTTTTGACCAATTAGAAGTATTAAGACGTTTCTAAGCTCCTTGAATTTCACGTTGTTGGATATGTGGGACTTCTTTAAACCGTTTATTATAAAACGGCTGTCTAGCATTCAAATTAAACACATTATTGGAAAAACCAAAATAAACCGGTTTTTAGGAACGTGTAACCGGTAACCGAAACCGTAAAAATTGAAACCGTAAAAAACCGAAACGAAACCGTTATCAACAGGAAGCGGTAACCGTAACCATAACCGAAACCTTTATTTTTCGGTTTGAGTCCCTGCTTTTAATATCAATCGTGCAGAGTTCTGCAACGTTTTAGGACATCCACTAAAGAACGCTCCTTGGTGAACCCATTCCCATCAGTGTGGCCGACCAAGCGTGTAGCATCACTAGCAGTAAATCAAGCGTAAGAATTATATACTAGTGTAACGGATAAGCTCGTCCTTTATGGCGCTTTTTTATATAATGATTGTTATGTGGTTACATTATATATTCACACCTAAACAGCAAAAGGCGTAAAAAATTGAAAGTTTCTTTTTTTCCAAAAGTAAACTACGGTAGCTAACTGTGCTATGCTGCGATGTTCTACAGCGCATACACGTTACCACAAAGTTTGTGGTCAGGCGTTTGTTCTGTTGAACTTGGCAGCTCAGCAGCTATAAGTTATGTACAACTAACTAGCCCAAACCCAAGTCCAAGCTTTGTTAGTAAACTACGCATTGCTGAACGGTCATTCTACGTCCACATGTAGCCCTAACGGTACGAAGCAGAAGTCTTAATTTCAAAAGTAACCGGTATTTTGTTCAAAGGTTATAAACAATGTTCTAAAATTTTAATGAAGAAATGTTGGCCGACTGATTTCTTGGATACATGGAGCTAAAAGGAGCCAATTACCGAAAGCGGGCAAAAACTGTCCCCATTTTTTCCATTAGAATTTTCGGGAAATCACTTATACCTTTTGACAGAGATAACCGTTAGTTGCGAAACTTCCGCACCCGGCCTGGACCGCTAGTACTACATTTGGGCGGAGAATGAGCGTTCGGCGGTGTGTAGATTAAATTTGCGGTAAAAAAGACATGGTATTGTTTAACAAGTTATATAGTGCACAAATAGAAACCGCTTGTTGAGTTTCGCGTCTTTGACAAACACGATTTAGGTTACCTCTCGTCTGAGCTTTGATTCTGCATCTTACCTTTAGAAACAGCAAATTTTATACTATTAAATCAGGAGTTACGAATTACAGATAATATTATTTAGTGCAGGAAAAGCTTGTATTTTATATAAACATTAGGTTTTTTCTTGCTATTTTTATATTCTTTCATATATTGGGCGCCTCATAACTACACTCATTGCAGCTTTTACAATATATGAATTATCTTTTATTTCTTGCCGCGTAACCTTGGTGTAAAAGGACATTCGATGAGCTGGTAGCCATCAGATGGCCACCAGCTCATTTTGGTATTATTTAAAATAATATTATTTAAAATAAAAATTGTTTCGCCGTCTTTAATATATATATATATTTTTTTAATTGAGGAGAACTCCATGAACAAGGCTTTAATACTGACTTATCTTCCGACAATGAAAACCAAGTGAAGACAAAATATAGCGTTGAATAATGTTTGATTTTATCATAAATCCCTCGCCTATTTAAACAGTGTCTCTAGTATCTCTACACTTTATTCTGTAGCAAACAATTTACTGCCTATATTGCCCCTCGCGTCGCCGACCAAGCGCGCTCGTTGCCGAATGGTTACCGCCCTTCGTTCATACACAAAGTGATTGAGGTTCGGTGCCTGGGAGACGACGCGATTTTTTTTGTGGTTGTTTGTGAAAATGGTGAGTTCTTGTAAATTCAAGAACTTTGTTCCTTATTCTAGGTAAGAATGTTCTTCGCAACGAATCTTCTACGCCGATTTTTCAGGACCCCTGCCGACCTTCGCCATTTGACAAGGTGTACTTTACAAGGATAGCTTCGAAGACAACAGCTCTCTATGGCTGCTGGTAATCCCAACCGAGGTTAGAGGGATCTTCCAACCCTGTCACAACGACCCGATATTTGGTCACCTTGGCAACAGCATAACTCTCGAAAGGATCCGAGAAACGTACTACTGACCCGAGCTCCCGAAGACTGTCCACCTCTAGACACGAATCGTGCCACGAGTGCCAGCGACGGAAGAAACCACCGACGAAGCCGGCAGGCCTCATGCAGCCGATCGCGTCTCCAACTGGCCCGCTCCAGCAGATTAGAATGGATTTACTTGGATCTTTCCCACCGTCGTTACAGGGAAAACGTTGGATAACCGTGGCAAATTATTATCTTACCCGGTACGCCAAGACAAAAGCACTCCCATTGGGAACCACCGTACAAGTAGCCAAGTACTTCGTCGAGTGCATCGTCCTCCAACTCGGCGCTCCTTAATCCCTGATTACGAACCGAGGCTCATCGTTCATGGCGCAACTGACAAAAGAGATACTCTGCCAGGCCACGCCACCTCCCCGACTAGACACTCTGGCTGCCGCAGTGCCTCGACTCCTGGAAGAACAAGTCCAGTACGTTTGCCCGGAGCTACCCTCCCCGAGGAAGACCAAGGTGTGGAGGACGGCCGATTGACGCCCGCTGTGCGACCACTCCGGAGAAGCCGACCATACCTACCGCCATTGACCTTACTCGGCAAATAGGATTGCGCGGCTTCCACCCGAGCGACCCACGCCCCCGCTACTGTGAGCGACCACAGGAGATTGAAGATTAGCTTCGACGACCTTCGGTGTCGTCCCAGCGCTCAATCCTGCAGTTTCGCCAACATCGAGGTCTGCGACGCTAACCGCCTTCTATTTGTGTTTTAGTCACCAGTTCATCACTTTAAACGTTTAGTTTCTCCAATTAATTCGCCGCCTCATCATGTTGTCATTCGTGACATAGTGGAATATAGGTGAACCGACACTTTGGCGGCTTGAGGGTGCGCCGGGCGGTCCGTATGGCTTGGAAAACAGCTTGGAGTCGTTCGCAGCTGCTCGCCGAAGTCGCCGGAAAATACTACGACGTCGTGGATGGACGAGACAGCTCTGCCATTTCAATCACTGCCAAAACGGTGTCCACGACAAGCTGGAAAGTTGCTGGCGCCGTGCATAGTCCGAAGGGCATCACCTTAAAATCGTACACAGTCCATCCGGCGTGATAAAGGCTGTCATCTCTTCAACTCCCGCTCAGCGGGCAGCGCGTGCGTTGCGATGATCCGCCACTGCAAGGCGTGACAGTCTTCGCCAGTCTAAAGACGAGTCGTTTTTCTCGACTCTGTGCTGCCCTTCGATCCGTCCGTCAAACTTCTACCAGCCACCATGGTCCATAACCCAGCTGTGCGGGAACGACCGACACATTTTTGTTCGCCCGGTGGAATGCGCTGGAATCGACCTCCAAGTTTCGCTTTTCTTCCGTTTTATTTCACTTGGCTGAGGGAAGCAAATGACGTAGTGTTATTCGTCGGTGGGTTAGAAAGCGTAAACGAATGAAGTTTCCTCGACGTTTGATTTCTAACTCTTGTTAAGGCAAAAAATAAGTCGGCCCGTGGCAGACGACGCATAGACATCAACAGTGGCTTGTACCGAAACCGTTTTGCGTCAAAATGGCGGGCGTCTCACCTTGGCTACCCCCTCCCCTTCTCGCTACTTCGGCGGCCTTTGCTCACTTTTCTCCTTTGAGCGCGCTTTGTCGCCACGTCTACAGGCCAGACTTCCCAATACGTGGCTCTCTGGATATAGTTAACTCACACGACATTGTTTTGTTAATGGAAGTGTAGTGCGAAGCGATTCTTGAGGAACTCCGTAATCAAACTGATTTTGAGGTATGTATACTTTCTAAGTTATCGATCTAGGAACACGAGCTCTCACACCACAGAAAGTGGTGTGCAATACGAAGATTCACATCGCAAACAGAGTCGGGCAAGAGGAAGGCTTCGCAAACAGCAAGGAAGAAAATCTTACAGCGTATGTGCGAAATAATGAATGTCATTAGATAAGAGGCTGACAGCGCAATCTCACGATGCAAGGTCTTCGAGTTACCTTCTGCCATAACAGTATGTTAGTTTTGCAATGAGGCGCATATGAGGGACCTTACTAAATTATTTTAATATGGTCGAGTGATATGAAGTCATTTCAAGAATATTAACAGGGTTAGAAATTATATCCCAGGTAAAATGGAACAGCTGCGTTTCACACAAAAGGAAAGAGTTTGCAGGACGCGATGTTGATTTGAAAATAACTTATTGTTCTCATGCTATCTTTGTGCATATAATATGGGCAAGCTCGAAAGCATCAGTTGTGATTCATATGGGGCGACTCTTTTGCTAAATCGGTGTCGGTCACCGTTTATATTGCCGCGAGCGCAGCTGACCAAGCAGGCAGCGCGCCCGTGGCCTAACGGTTATCGCGCGTGCCTTCCACGCAGAAAGCCAGGGTTCGATTCCTGGCCGCGGGGACGCATATTTTGTTGACTCTGACGTAATGTTCTGGTAAATTCGAGAACCGTGTTGCTTGTTCGAGGTCAGAATGTTCTACTCGAAGAACCTTCTACGCCGATTCTTCCAGAACCCTACGCGTAGTACATAAGGGACTCCGCGTGGCGAGCCCTGTCAATTTTGCCCCAGCGTTCGACTCTGCTGTCACGCCGACTTCGACGCCCGCGACGCTCTGCTTTCTTCTGTCCCTTTATTTATTTTTGGGCACAAGTTCGCCCCATGAAACGTTTAGTTTCTTCAGTTAGTATCACCTCACCAATTGCCATTCGTGAAATTTTGGTGGTAGTGCGGGGTATCTGCATTCTATGCCCGTGGAGCGTACTCCTCCGAAAACACGCCCGCCAAGTGACGTGCTCAGCCCCGGGAGGTTACCCTTCGCAGAAGACGCCAAAGCCCGAGCAAGCCGCCGTACCAAAGGCCAATCTTCGGAATTTGGACCCTTGCCACCGAAACCAAAAAGGAAGACCGCCAGAATGACCACGCCACCCGTCGTTGTCCTACCCGTCGCCGCCCGTACGCCCGTGTCCTTCCATGGTGAGCCCTTTGAAGACATTCGAGGACTGGCTACAGCAGTACGAGCGAGTGGCCCAGCACAACCGATGGACGGAAGAACAGCGCCTACAGAGTCTTTACTTCGCGCTCGAAGGAACCGCCCGGCACTAGTTCGAGAATCGCGAAACTTCCTGACCTCGTGGACCGCCTGCAAGGCGGTCGCACGAGATCAGGACTTTCACCAACCACTACCGACGGGAGAGGGCCGAGGACCTTCTTCGAATGAGGACCCAGGCCGCAAACGAGACGATCACCAGTTTTGTTGAGGATGTTCTGCGCCTGGTCGCTCCCGCCGACCCCCAAGCCACCGACGAAAAGAAGCTGCGGATCTTGATACGAGGCGTAAAGAATGACATCTTCGGTGGTGTTGTCTGCAACCCTCCAGCCACTGTCGAAGATTTCGTCAAGGAAGCCACAGAACATGGAACGTTCCCTCCTCGCAAGAGCCAGCCACTACCATCGGCACTCGAGCATCGCTGCTTCTTTGCATTGGGCCACGACACCAGCCCAAGCTTTACCGGCATTCGCGACATCATCCGCGAAGTTGTCCGGGAAGAGCTCGCAAGATGCTTCCCGCTGCGAATAGCCCGCCCTCCCTATCGCTCGCCGAAAGT
>JAZHYW010022821.1:0-41235 GCA_037355805.1 Ixodes ricinus | reverse complement strand
TTTTTTTTCTTCAATCGTCCAATAAAAGATCGGCGTTGTTCTGACGTCACCGCTACTCCCGCGGAAGAAGCAGACGACCTTGAGCTCTGCATGGCTTAGAATAACCAGACCGTCTTCCAACTCGACCTGTAATAAAATAGAAATATGTTGATATGAGAATATCCACGGCCAGAATAGTAATTTTTAATGTTTCACAGGAAAATAAGATTTGACTGCTTCAATTCGAGGCATTCGCGTCACTGTGTCGGCGGGGGCAAGCTGTGGCTAATGGCGCTTGGCCACCTTTGCCCCAATTCTAGAATGGCGGTTTCTTTGCTTTCGTGCTTCGCCTTTTTTTAATTAATGGCGACCTGTGGGTTCACGTCTTTTCCGTTTAATTAAAGCGCCTGCCCAATTAATCACGCCTTCAACCTTTTATCGCCTCGAGGGGAGGTTTCGTGGGTCCGGTGCTCGGGCGAACCAGCGGGGGTCCGACCAGCTCCCGCACAGCCCGCCTTTCATGCCGCCGAGCAAGCCTCTCCCGAACAGCGATGATTGTTGCCGCCCTTCAACGTGGGCGTCAGCAGTTTCCACCACTCGAACTTGCCTTGGTGCAGTTTTTGATATTTGCCGATGTGAGACCGCGCTCCGCGGGAACTTCGAGTATGCGCTCCGTGCACCCGTGCAAATGGTTAATATACATATGCCCCCTGTTCCGTTCCCGACAATTTGCGAATGCGAGGATATTGCTCTGTTCGTTCTTCGTTCATAAGTTGGTTTTTATTTATGTGTAAATTGCACTCGTACTTCGAGGCATTTGATGTCGATGCGAGAGAATGTTGTGACCCATATATACACGCAGTTTTCCCGTACCTAGCTGCAATAGAAGTTAGAGAATAATCAAAGGTTGGAAGGTACATATACACGCACACACAGACTAGAGCATTAAGTAGCGAAAGCCGTCGCAGTTGCCAAACCTTCACCTGAGGCGCACATGTCCTCCTTAGTTATTGTTATAACAACAATTTAAACAAATATTTTATGCTTTACACCCGCAATCAATACAACAAGGTATTACGCGGCAAGACCGAGAAGCTTCATAAAATAAACGTTTTACACTGACTTTAGGAGTGGTAGGGGATCAGTGGCCGAGTGGGCTGTGCGAACATTAAAGTCATTGAACCCTGGAAAAGTAGTGCCAAACTCACAGCATAGTCGCTATTTTGGTTCATAAAATGACCATTTTCTTCTTGGCCTCTTCATTCTTGGTGAGCCGACAAAAATTCGCTGCTGACGGATAGCTTGATAGAGACACATCTTGTATACCTCGATTTTGCTATCGACACACCATCGAAACAAGCGCACGTCTTCGTACCACCACCACATGCGGTGTCGGTGCTTGGAGGAATGAAATATTAATTTTATTGTCTTAAAACACGCAAGAAGAACAATTAGCGCCTAGATGTTTCGGTGGAGCCCCCTTATGGTTTCCTTTTCCGACAACACGACCAGGTTTTGCCTCACTCTGGACCCGCGATTGGGCATGCGCAAAAATAACACAGGAAGCAATTGCTTTGGCCAATCGTTAACTTCGACCTGAGCGATGCTTTTAGAAGCGTACGTCGCTTATATCATTATAAAAGATCCGTGGACAGGGACATGATTGATAAGGTGATTGCATACACAGTGCCAAAGACTCGTATATTGGCAAGGAACGCCTTCAGTACGCTCATTCTTCATAGCGATCTTAGTGCGACTGGTTTAGAACGACCCTTTCGAAGCTTCCAAGATTTGAATGGACCAAAATGGCGATTTTTATGGAAACGGAGACCAATCAGCCAATCACCGTGTAAGCTTTTCGTCGTCTTTATGTTAGCATCTCTATGTGCCTGGCTATCAGACGTAGAAAGCAATGACGCTACTTTCTCAGGATCCAGTGACTTTAGTGCAAACCAGCTCGCGGCATGTGGAGCGAAAGCTCGCTGTGCAGAACCCAAGCATCCTGGGTTCAACCCAGGATTCTTGGGTTGCACCCAGGATTCTCCGATGCTCAGGATTCTGCTTACGATGCGCAGGATTCTTGGGAAGAATCCTGAGCATCGTACCGTCGTACGATCGTGTAGGACTACCGCCTGGTTCACGTTAAAGACCCCGGGCTTGCGGCTGTACTGCACTGGGTAAATTACTCATTTTATAGCTGAGACACCAGACACCCACTGGGGCTGACTAACTTGCGGCTCTATAAACAAACGCACATCATCATTCACACAACAAACTTAAAGGTTGCCTAGAACACAGACGTTGTAAACCTCTGTATCGCCGTGTATGTATTTTTCATTCGTTTTATTTTTTCAAGCAGAATTACGGTGGTGTTGGGTATCTCACATTCGCCCATTGTTGAACACAAAGGGTCATAAACGTCAACTCCAGCGAAGGTAATACTTCTGTTAAACGATGATGTTAAAGTCCTTCAGAACGAACTTTTTTAAAGGATAGGCGAAACAGAGCTCAACGATAAGCCAGAGAGCGGGCTGATTCGCCGATTCCATAAAGGAGTTCGTTCTGAAGATCTTTAACATGCCCATCTGACAGGGGTTTAAAACTCACAGAAGATATTTTTAGGCGATGCTATATGTAGTTGAAAAAATTCATGTCAAATTCCTGGACAATTGTGTTGCAATTGTCCCAGAAGAATTGTCCCAGAAGCCAGAAGAATCAGACTGAAACTACATATTTCACGAACGTGAAATATGTAGTTTCAGTCTGATTCTTCTGAGATTGACGTCAACACTCTCGCATACTTCATCGGTTTGTTTAGCGACTAGCTTATCGTGTGGCATGCATACTCGATAGCGATCCCTGGAATGAGGATACATGAGCTAACCCGGGTTTTATACCCCTGGCGTTCTTCCAGAAGCGCAACCAGCCAATCAGCGCCGAGCTAGTGGTGTGACGTAATCACCTCGCCGAGCCAGTCAGCGTCCAGTTAATCGGAGGCTCCAGTTTTCGGCTTCACACATTCTTAGACCCCTCCCCCCCCCTTCCCACCTCCACACACAAACACTGAGCACGTTTCACGTGAAATGAGGGAGCGCGCAGGCGCTCTGGTTAATCTTAAATATAGCTAAATTTGATACACGAAAGGAAGAAGAAGATTCACGCAAAAAATAAAATACATACATGCATATAAACCGTCTTTCACATAAACATGACTTGCACGTCATATAGGCACCGTAACAGCCGCCATCGCTCCGTACCCTTCCTGTGCCCCTTAACTTCTGCAGCATACATCTTGCGCCATCGAATTTGTTCTTTTTGCCACCGCTTGCCGTGAAGAAGAAATTGGATGATGCCAAATGTACGCCTGAAAAAGGTACGGGCACCTGAGCATGTCCAGAGCAATGGCGGCTGATGTTACGTCAATGCAAGCCATGTATAAAATTTTGCGCTTTTTCTTCGCTTGAACATGGGCCCTTGGTAGTGGCTGGCCAAGAAACTTTGCTACGAAAACATCCGTCCCACGTACGACTAACCAAGTGCATCAATCGGTGTGGCGTTTATTCTAATTCATAGCAGAACTTTCTAAATTATGCTGATCAGGGACACACTATAAATGCAAGCTAACGTTCCACAGTTTGCGCGAATGAATAAGCCAGCAACACCCTAGGCATAAACAGACGAGGAAACCCAAAGCACTGCGCATTTGGCACTGCCTATTTGGTCCTATCGGCCCGTGCCGTGAGAAAAGTTCTGAAATATGTTGAGATTAGGTATAGTATTAAATGATTGTCTGGACATGTA
Organism: Ixodes ricinus; assembly: GCA_037355805.1. Taxonomy (NCBI): domain Eukaryota; kingdom Metazoa; phylum Arthropoda; class Arachnida; order Ixodida; family Ixodidae; genus Ixodes; species Ixodes ricinus. The sequence continues at coordinate 37,455 of JAZHYW010022821.1, read as the reverse complement.
TATGGGCTAGATTTGAGTTCACGTTGTGGAGGCGTCAAGCTTGACGCAATTGCTCTTTCACATTCTTAATTTGAAAGTGAAGGCGAGTTAAACCAGCAGGAGCCGCATAATGTTTTACGTATATAAAACAGGTTCCCTTCGTAACATGGTCTAGGAATCACCCTGCGCCTTAAAACACGAAGCTTGGAGTGTAGGAACACAAGCCGACAAAAAAGTGCCTGGCGCTAAGCTGGCATGTTGCTAGATAGAAAACTGCTGGGGTAAGGGATGCTTTTTCACCGCTCCATAATTCGGCAGCAAAAGAAAAAAAAAACACGAATAGTGAACAACGACAACATTTAAGAAGGCTTCAGAACGCAAGCAGCTCAGCGGCCGGTAAAAAGCAAGCTTGCTACTAAGAACATTAAGAGGGAAGCGAAAGGAGTACACGTAGCTATCCTTATTCAGCTGGTCCCAATCCAACCCAGATGTTGTGAAAAAAAAATGCGCGGAAAGGGCGGTGGCTCGGTCGTTCCGCCCATTTCACATGATAATTTTGGACGCGGCGCTTTCGCTGCGTTATTTTATTGTATCTGAAACTCGCAAGCATCCTTAATTATGCAGCGTGGAAATCTCGGTTGAAAGTTTCACATCTCGCGTGGTTTGTAAGAGAGGGACGCATTTATCAAGAACAAGCTATCACCAATGTGTTAATTTTTTAATAATTTCTATATTTACAGTTGCTTTCTAAAGTACTAAATATAGTGAAGTGAAAGTGGCATCTGTGGCGCAACAGTCTATAGACTAAAATTTACCTCATGTAAATTCTGGTTCCAGAAAAATTAAAATTATAAGGTATATTTTATGTTTTACGCGTGTTGTGTTGCGGTGTGTGTAATTGTATTGAAATATAATTTCGAGAGGAAAAATCACCCACGCAAGTTAACAAATTTTTTAGGATCGCTCTACCGAAAGAAGGATGAATCGAACATTGCTTAGATTGTACGTTTATAGTCTTGAACGAAAAAAAAAATTAAAAATTCGTGACATGCTAAACAAAAAGCAAAAAAAAAAAACGTTTCCGAAAATAAAATAAATATTTCACAGCAGATATCTGAACTTCATTCTGTTAATAAACTAAAATATTTTCAATCAAATTGGGTAGTTTCTGCAACTCTAAATATAGCCTTTCCAAACGTCTTGAACACCAGAAACTGAAAGACCTTCATGCAAGTGTATTAATGTCGATTCCGTGCACCTTCTTGTTAAACTTTGAATGTTGCATTCTTCCACTGGAATATGTTACTGATGTTTGTTGCACTTGTAGTGACCCAGGCGATCCCAATACTCACAGTTTCGCGCGTTCTCCTCTATTAATACATAATTATTAGTTAGTTGTTTATACAACCGGAGGTTTCTCTGACAGAGAAAAGTCGACACTGTTACCACTGTAGATGAGAAATTAAGCCAGTGCAGTGCAGCTGCTACCCTGCGGTATTTAACGTGCATCACGCAGTAATTATACACGACCGTATGCCAGTACGACGCTCATCTAGATCGAAACGGGCAGGAGTTGGGGTTGAACACAGGATCCCTTGGTTCATGTTTTCCTACAAGGTCCAGAAAGCCGCCAATAAGTCAGCGAAAACAAGAAGAAAACAAGCAGAACAAACGCCCGTTACAATAGTAGCAGATGAATGCTGACGGCTGTGAACTTTATAACGGGCGGCAGCTAACGCTACCTAGCCTAGATGAACAAAAGTTAGCTGAATTGCCAGATGCAAATACTTCTAGCATCATGGCACTAAGAGTTCTTTGGTGAAATAGTTCACACTAAGAATGGTGAAACAATAAGCTTCCGCTCATAGCCTTCCCATGGCGTCAAGCAAGCCTGCATCTAAATCAAAATGAGACGTAACTTAATACTTCAATTGTCGTCATCTCTTTAAGACGAAATACTCAAAATTAGCTCTAAGATAATGAAGTCCTTTCATTCAACTTACGGCCCAATTTACTTTCGTCATATTTAGTGTTACTTGGCAAACTTGACTTGATAGGCCAAAGATATTTTGTTGTTTTAGCTGCGTTATTTGCTGAGCTGTCTCCAATAGACCAGATTAGACAACCTGGCCTATTGTCCTGGATTAATCTCTCTGTGTTGTTTTAATGCTAAAGCATTACCTGTCCCATGGAGCTAACTGGCGTTCTCAGCTTTTGAAGCCGTGTCAGACGGCACCTAAAATTCCCCTGTCCCATAGAGCGAAGCCTGTAGTCTGTAGCAGCCATCCCATTGGCTGGCGCGCGGAGTAGTTCCAAAGAACGCCACACCACAGAGAAGCCCTCTCCATGGCGCAGCGACCCGGCCGCCGGTAAGAGGGAGGAGCGGCCGGCCGCAGAGCCAGCGAAGCCCGCCCAGGCACACTCCGGAGAGGGCGCACGGCCGGGCTCAGCGCGGCGCGCAGCTTGTATAGGAATACGCTGCGAGTACGAATGCCTTTTGCATTTCGGCCCGTCAGCAGTCTTAAGTGTCTTTTTATGCTACCTCTCATACACATTATCGCCTTGTCTCTCTCTCTTTCTCTCTTAGTGGTCTTCGGGGAACTAGACGCACATTAGTTTTATAACTCTGCATATTGCTATCGTGCGTGGTAATATTTCAGTGTTCGTTCGCACTAGTTTTGTTTTTCTTTCCTTCAACTTATCAAACTATTTTTTTTGTCTTATTGGCCATTCTAGACGTGGTACTTTAACTCATGCGTTGCATGCCGAAACTAATTTGGAGGTTTTCTTTGGTTTCATACTCTTCACTGGGTCGAACAAACATGTATTGTGTGATGAGGTAGAAAAAACTCAGCAACACACACCGTAAGCTGTTTCTAAAGCAAAAACAATAAAATTATTAATCAAATAAATACTAATAACCGTGGAATTAAACAAATGTAAAAAAGTAACTCCAACATATAGTGCTCTAGGGTAAAACACTAGAAAAAGAATGGTGCCAATACTAAGTCACTTCGATAAGCGATATTCTAAAAAAACAAGACAAAACATATATACGTAAAAACCCTGTTTGTCCTTTTACGTCTTAATTAAATGCCCGGCCTCGTAAATTTGCTATGAGGCAGTGCCTGCTAAAATACGCAATAAGAAAACCAAAATATGTGGGAAATTTTACACACCTTAAGGGTTAGAGCACTTCCCGGGAATTACGTTTTGAGTCGGCAGCGTTTCGAGCGCACCCTGTTGAGTTCGCGCCTAACCCGGATGCACAGTACATGCACTGTACAACCTCATGAAAAGGTAGATGGAATGTATACGTGCATTGGAAAACAGGGATTGAAGACTTCAAGCTGGAGCACGGAGTAACGCAGCGCGTTTTCCAACAGGCAGCAGTAACTGGTTCGGTTCGCTTGAGTGGCGTGACATTAGGGCGTGTCGTCCTTCGCACTCTTCGTGCTGAGTGCTGCGGTTGGCGAAGTGGTGTGCTCTCGGGAAGTTATAAAGTTCGATAAAAATGAAGTTTTCTGTTTACGTTTTTGACGCACTCAATTTGAGTTGAAGTTTTAACAAGCAGATATAGGTTAGTGTGTAAGGTTCTTTTTAGTCATGGGAGAAATGGACGCTCGTTAACTAAAAACTCATTTGCGTTTCTACGGTACAGTTCCTGTTTTTGAACGAAAACAGTAGATTGAATGCAATGCCGAAAGGCGGGATGTGTTATAATCTTCTTTTCTCCGCAGTATAATTTTTTTTAACTGTGAAGGTTTTGTTTGCGGAACACCAGTATAGGGTGTCAGGTATGTGCTACGTAAAATAGTGTCTCACCCACCGCGATATTTAAAGAATATCGCGTTATCCTAGTATCGTGCTAATATGCTAATAACTTGGACTTTCAGACTGAGTGCAACATCCACATATTCGCCGCATCTATCAAGCGTAGACTGCAGGTATATTTTGATGGTTAGAGTGGGGACGAATAAAGAATTTGAACTTTAATTGAATTTGCATATTCGATGGGTAGGGCTCAGTAACTGCTACAACAAATGGATATACTGCGTAACGCGGTCGAGACTCTCGCAATATTCACTAATTTAAGAACGGTGCAATAATCATTATCGAAGCAACGATACATCTTGATAAACCGCAACTCAAGCTAAACAAAAAGTAAAATCTCTGCTTGCGCCGCAGGATTAACGGCTTTATACCAAATCGATTCCGCGCGGAGGGTTCGTGCGATCCATTAAATGCTGAATAATTAAATGGCTATTTTAAATCATTAAAAATCAATCATCTTACACAACCTCTAACAACTACTTGCATTTCGTCCTAATGAAAAATATTAAAACACAAAACCGGCCTATAAACAATTGATTATAATGCACTTAAATGCAAATGTGCAAGCGAGCTGGACAAGAATGAGTGAAAATCATCATCTATAAACAAAGCGTTTTTGGAAACGCGAGTCAAATCGCACCTGCGAAAACTACGCATGGCAAAGAAAAAAAATATATTGATGCCGTAGTGGTTTCTGCCAAAGTGCCAATTAACGAAAATGATCAGCGTTCAGTATAATTTGGTAGTTAAATACTTTTCAGTAATTCAATTTTAAATACTAATTTTAAAGGTACGGTTTTTAATTAGAAACCTGACGCGAATCATCGAAAACTAGTAAATCCACCTCCATTACAACGATATGATGCGCACGTTGCAATATACGACGTTAATAAATAAAATAAAAATTGAAATTTGAACGCGTTTTTCTATTTTCGGTATCTTATCGGAGCGCATCTCCGCGCCAGCAGTCCCCGGTCCCGGTGGCCGAAGATGCGTCACCACGCATCGCACGTAGATGAGGCTAGACAAGAAAGCCTCCGGACTGCCGCATGAAGTTCGCCTTTTTGACGTCGGTGTCAGTGTGAGGACGCACTTATACGTAGACGACGTAGGGAGGGGGAGGTTAAGTTGTCCCGCATCCAGCGCGGCCATCCCACCTTCGACAACGTCTCAGTGTTTTGTGCACCTCGAAAACTCTCGCGCAGTCTAAGCACGGCAGAAGGCACGATTCGTGAAACACGATAATAAACTGCGCTCGCACATGGAACGAACACGGAACACACGCTCGCTGACTCAAATGTAAAACATATAAAAAAAACAAGAACAACAGCGAAACGAACTGAAGTAGTGAAAGAATAAAGGAGATACGAGAAAAAGGGAAAAAAAGATGTAGGACAGGGCACATGAATTTATAACCGGTACCTGCTGTTTTCATTCTGTCATTCTTTATAAACCTGTAAACGGTATAAGCGCACACGTAGAGAGAAGAGAGGAGATACAGGATAGAGTGCTTCTCTCTTCTCTCTAGGTGTGAGCTAATACCGTTTAGATGTTTAATTACTAACTAGCCCAATTATCTACCCTTTTATGAACCGTGATTTCCGAATTTCGCGAAGTTGAACATTGTAATTTGTTTTACATTTTTGTGGCCGCCAAATATTTTGAGGTTCCTTCACGTCTTACAACAAATATATTTTCCGCAAAGACAACAAACGCTAAATATACAGGGTGTAAAAAGAAATATATTGGATGTTTATTTTTCACCGCAAAAATATACTAGGCATCTCCGAACTCTCATTCTCTGCCTCAATGAAGCGCTAGGGGTGCGAACCAGATACCAAAGTTCCTTAACTAATCGTTATCTTCTTCGAAAGTTATAGGGATTTTCTGAATTGTTAAATGGTAAAATGGCGTCCGAGACAGCTCTGGAATAACATGGCGCCCTATGGCCCCGGTTACCGAAAACGTCTAAAAATGGGCCGCATTGTTCCATTGAAGTTTTGAAAAAATCACTTCCAACTTTTAAACTAGACAACGGTTAGTTCTGAAACTTTGGTATTTGGTTCTAATCAATAGCGCTACATTTGGGCGGAGAATGAGCGCTCAGCGATGCGTAATTCCTTTCTGTGGTGACAAAAAAACAACGACTAATTTTGTTTTCACTTTTTTTTTTTTTTGAGGAGAGGGGGGATGAAAACAGGAGCCAAGTGGCGCATGCGACTTCTGGACTCGAAATCTTGAATTGTACACACTCGTTGATCCATCTATTATGCACCCATAACACGTTGTTGTTTAGTGTTATACTAAGTTCAATATGACGAAACAGTTTGAGCAGAGCTCGATGTAAATTCCCCTGAATGTTCTGTTCTGGGCACTTAACTACTGTATTTTTCGGTACAAATGCGTATCCATATATTGTCACGAATGACAAGTGATGAGGCGGCGAATGACTGAGTAAACTGAATGTTTAATGGGGCGAACTTGTGCCCAAAAATAAAGGGAAAAAGAAAGATAACAACAGAGCGTCGCGGGCGTCGAAAGCGGCGAAGCAGCAGGATCGAACGCTGAGGCGAAACTGACTGCGGCTCGCCACGCGGAGCCCCTTATGTACATGCATGGGCTTCTGGAATAATCGGCCCAGAAGGTTTTCGGCGTGTAGAACTTTCTGACCTCGAACAAGCAACACGGTTCTCGAATTTACCAGAACATTACATTAGATGTCAACAAAAAGGCGTCCCCGCGGCCAGGAATCGAACCCTGGCTTTTCGCGTGGGAGGCAGGCGCTATAACCGTTAGGCCACGCGCGCGCAGCCTACTTGGCAAGCTGCGCGCGCGGCATTACCCCCCCTTTAAAAAGTGCATCGCCCCGATGCAGCACAAAACAAAGCAAATAAAAAGGACGGTAAAATAGAGTCATTTGGAACACATAAGGTCCACAGTCCTATCGAGCGTAGTACGGCTTCAGGCGCACGACGTGGACGACTTCAGGTCGTGGTGGGCGGCGTGATGATGTTCTTGTTCCGTCGGGCATCACCTCGTAGTTCAGATCTCCAAGTCGACGGAGTACCTTGTAGGGTCCGAAGTACCGTTTTAGGAGTTTCTCGCTGAGACCACGGCGGCGAATCGGTGTCCAGACCCATACTCTGTCTCCGGGCTGGAAGTGGACGTCCCGACGACGAAGGTTGTACCGGGTACAGTCGACACGTTGTTGATCTTGAATTCGGAGTCGGGCGAGCTGGCGAACTTCTTCGGCTCGTTGAGCAACCACCTGGGCGTCGGGGCTCCCATCGTCGGCTGGTTCATGGGGTAGCATCGCGTCAAGCATCGTCGTTACTTTCCTGCCATGCACTAGCTGGAACGGGGTTACTCCTGTGGTCTCTTGCACCGCTGTGTTGTAGGCAAATGTAACGTAAGGCAACACCTCGTCCCATGTCTTGTGCTCGACGTCGACGTACATGGAGATCATGTCGGCGATGGTTTTGTTGAGTCTTTCTGTCAGCCCGTTGGTCTGCGGGTGGTATGCCGTGGTGCGCCGATGACTGGTGTGGCTGAGACGAAGGATTTCTTGCGTCAGCTGAGCCATGAACGATGATCCACGGTCTGAGATCAGAACTTCGGGAGCGCCGTGCCGGAGGACGATGGACTCGATGAAAAATTTGGCGACTTCCACAGCAGTCCCTGAAGGAAGGGCTTTCGTTTCGGCGTACCGCGTGAGATAATCTGTGCCGACGATTATCCATCTGTTTCCTTGCGTCGATGGTGGGAAAGGACCAAGTAGATCCATTCCGATCTGCTGGAACGGCGCGGTCGGGGGAGCGATCGGCTGCAGGAGACCTGCCGGCTTCGTCGGCGGTTTCTTGCGTCGCTGGCACTCGTGGCACGATCGTATGTAGAGGTGGACGGTCTTTGGCAGCTTGGGCCAGTAATACCTTTCACGAATGCGGGCCAGAGTACGGCTGTAACCAAGGTGTCCGGACGTTGGGTCGTCGTGGCAGGCTTGAAAAATCTCCTCTCGAAGGTCGGCGGGGATTACCAGCAGCAATGGCGAGCTGCTGTCTCCAAAGTTCTCCTTGTAAAGTACACCTTGTCGGAGGACGAAGGTCGGCAGGGCTCTCGAGAAGACACGGGGGATAGTACCCCCTCGTCCTTCGAGGTGCTCGATTAGCACGCGCAGCTCAGGATCGTCTCTTTGACGTCGTGCCATGTCGTCGGTGCTCACTGCGCCAAGGAAGTCCTCGTCGTCATCGTCGTCGTTGCTACCGGGAGATGTCTCGACAGGGGCTCTGGACAGGCAGTCGGCGTCGCTGTGCTTGCGGCCTGACTTGTAAACCACAGTCATGTCGAACTCCTGCAGTCGGAGGCTCCATCGAGCGAGGCGTCCTGAAGGGTCCTTTAGGTTCGCAAGCCAACAGAGTGAGTGGTGGTCCGTGACAACACGGAAAGGGCTCCCGTACAGGTACGGGCGAAACTTCGTGATGGCCCAGACGACCGCAAGACATTCCTTTTCAGTCGTGGAGTAATTTATCTCCGCTTTGGACAGTGTCCGACTTGCGTAGGCGATGACTCGCTCGTTGCCTTCTTGCACTTGAACCAGTACCGCGCCAAGTCCGGCGTTACTTGCGTCCGTATGAATCTCGGTTTCCGCATCTTGATCGAAGTGTCCAAGAACTGGAGGGGTCTGGAGTTGTCGCTTCAGCTCGTCGAATGCGTGCTGTTGCTCCTCGGCCCATTCGAACTTCTGTGCGTCCTTTGTGAGGTTTGTGAGCGGTGCGGAAATCCTTGCGAAATCGCGAACGAAGCGCCGATAGTACGCACATAGTCCAAGGAATCTTCGCACGGCCTTCTTGTCTGTCGGCGCTGGGAATGCCGCGACGGCGCGAGTCTTCTCTGGGTCTGGGCGAACACCATCGTTGCTAACCACATAGCCTAGGAACTTCAGTTCGTCATAGGCGAACCGACACTTCGATGGCTTGAGGGTGAGGCCGGCGGTCTGTATTGCTTGGAGAACAGCTCGGAGTCGTCGCAAGTGCTCGTTGAAGTCGCTTGAAAATACTACGACGTCGTCAAGGTAGACGAGACAGCTCTGCCATTTCAGCCCAGCCAGTACGGTGTCCATAACACGCTGGAAAGTTGCTGGTGCCGTGCATAGTCCAAAGGGCATCACCTTGAACTCGTACAGTCCATCTGGCGTGACGAAAGCTGTCTTCTCTCGGTCCCGTTCGTCGACTTCGATCTGCCAGTAGCCGCTCTTCAGGTCCATTGATGAAAAATATCGAGAATGGCGCAGCCGGTCTAGCGTGTCGTCGATGCGGGGGAGTGGATAGACGTCTTTCTTCGTCACAGCGTTCAGCTGCCGGTAGTCCACGCAGAACCTAAGCGTTCCGTCCTTCTTCTTAACCAGTACGACTGGAGAGGCCCACGGACTGCTTGAAGGTTGGATTATGTCGTCGTTCAGCATCTCTTGAACTTGCTCCTGGATTACCTCTCTTTCTTTTAAGGAGACTCTGTACGGCGACCGATGCACAGGGCGCGCGTCGTCCTCGGTAACGATGCGGTGCTTCGCAACGGTGGTTTGGCGCACCTTCGACGACGTCGCAAAGCAGTCGCGGTATTCGGCGAGAAGGTTAATCAGCTGTCGTCGTTTCGGGCCCGGAAGCTTAGGGTCAATGTCGAGCTGCGCTGCCGACGTACTGTCTTGCTGAGGTGGCGCGGATTCGTCAGTAATGGCGATGATTTCGGCGGAGTTTCGGAGTTCCTCGGCCTGGCCCACGGCTGCACCTTTTGTGAGGTGTTGCGTTTCATTTCGGAAGTTCGTCACAAGGACCACAGTGTGGCCGTCCTGATGTTCAGCTACTCCTCTAGCGACGCCTATTCCTCTTCCAAGAAGCAACTGGAGGCTTCCTTCGAGCAGAACTTCGCCGCAGAAAGTTTCGGTGATCCCGACGGGTACGAAAACACTCGACCGCGGCGGTAGGTTTACGTGGCTTGCGAGGATTCGGACCGCAGATGACGTCGCTTTGGGCACCTCCGGTGGTGAAACAGGTTTTCGTAGCGTCAATCGGTTTGCTCCGAGGTCGATGACGGCGGCATACTCGCAGAGGAAGTCCATTCCGAGGATAACGTCCCTCGCACAGTCTTGCAGGACGACGAACTTCACAGGGCACGTCTCACCGTGGATCTCGACACGAGCAGCGCATCGGCCGACTGGTGTAATGAGGTGCCCACCGGCGGTTCGTATTTGAGGGCCTTCTCACGGCGTTGTCACTTTTCGCAGGCGGCGAGAGAGCCTCCCACTCAAGACTGAGTAGTCTGCTCCGGTGTCCACGAGTGCCGATGCGTCGTGGCCGTCGATAACAACATTTAGGTTGTTGGACACCGTTAGAGGGTCGTCGTTGCGATGCGGGACGTCGGGCGAGTGGGAGCGCTCCGGCGTTCTTGGAGGCTCTTTGCTTCGGTCGTTTTCGGCAACGTCACCTCCGGGCGTTGCCGCACTTAGTTTTCCCGGCGACGAAGGGAGACAGGCTCTCTCGGCGTGGTCGTGGCGCTGGGTACGCGGAACGTCGTGGCGATGGGGAGCGGGCTTCACGGCGGGGAGACGACCCTGGGGAGGGCGAGCGTCGGAGGTACTCCTCGATGTCGCGAGGGCGTTCGTCGTATCTTGGGCGCGGGTCGCTCGGGTGGAACCCGCGCAGCCCCAGTTGTCTGTAGGGGCATCGACGGTAACTGTGGCCGGCTTCACCGCAGTGATAGCACAAAGGGCGTCGATCGGCTGTCCTCCACACGTCGGTCTTTCGTGCCGCTGCTCGTTCTGGGTGGGCGTGCGCCCGATCTTCCTGGCGTCGGGAAAACTGCGGCGCTGGTGGCTCACGTCGGGGGGCGCCATGTACGGACGTGGGGCTGGTGGCTCACGTCGAACAATTGCGGCGTAGGTTGGTGTCGGTTCCTCGGGGGCTGCCACACTCATGGGAGCCTCTGGTCGGATGGCTCTCTGGACTTCTTCCCGCACGACCTCGGCGATAGAGAGCGAGGCCGGGCGTGCGGCAGTGGGCAGCAGCTTCTTCAGCTCCTCCTGGACGACCTCGCGGATGATGTCTCGGATGCCGGGGAGGTTGGAACCGAAGTCGGATACGGATCTCGACAGGCTAGTTACGCCAGGGTGTCGCTGGTAGTGTCTGGCGCGCGCTTGTAGGGCCCGTTCCATATTTGTTGCCTCCGTGACGAACTCGTCGACTGTTGTCGGCGGATTGCGAATAAGACCGCCAAAAATTTCGCTCTTTACACCCCTCATCAGGTGGTGCAGCTTCTTCTCCTCGGTAGTCTAAGGATCGGCGCGGGCGCTGAGGCGGAGAACATCCTCGACGAAGCTGGCGATGCTCTCATTTAGGCCTTGTGTTCTTGTTCGCAGGAGATCTTCGGCCCTCTCACGTCGGTGTTGGCAGGCAAACGTCTTCTTCAGTTCTTGCTTGCACACCTCCCACGACGTCAAAGAAGCCTCGTGGTTTTCCAGCCAGTGCCTCGCAGTCCCTTCCAGCGAAAAATAAACGTTCTGCAAGCAGTGCTCAGCTGACCAGCCGTTATGGCGGGCCACACGTTCATAGTGTTGCAGCCAGTCCTCGATGTCCTCGTGGGCGTCTCCGTGGAAAGGCGTCGGAGTTCTGGGGTCCACGGGCAGGTATACGACGGCAGGAGCGGCCGGGGTGTCGGCCTGGTCGGCCATCGTCGTCGTCCTTGTTTGCCTGGTCCTAGGTGGCAAGGGTCCTAACTCCGGGGGTAGGCCAGGTTCCGGCGACTTGATCGGAGCTCGGTCTGGTCTTCGTTGGGTTCTTGGGGTCTTGTGTTCGGACTTGCACTGTCGGAACTCTGAGGGGTACGCGGCAGGGGCATGCGTTACCCCGCACCTCCACCAAAATGTCACGAATGACAAGTGATGAGGCGGCGAATGACTGAGTAAACTGAAGGTTTAATGGGGCGAACTTGTGCCCAAAAATAAAGGGAAAAAGAAAGATAACAACAGAGCGTCGCGGACGTTGAAAGCTGCGAAGCAGCAGGATCGAACGCTGAGGCCAAACTGACTGCGGCTCGCCACGCGGAGCCCCTTATGTACATGCATGGGCTTCTGGAATAATCGTCCCAGAAGTTTCGGCGTGTAGAACTTTCTGACCTTGAACAAGCAACACGGTTCTCGAATTTACCAGAACATTACATTAGATGTCAACAAAAAGGCGTCCCCGCGGCCAGGAATCGAACCCTGGCTTTTCGCGTGGGAGGCAGGCGCTATAACCGTTAGGCCACGAGTGCGCTGCCTACTTGGCAAGCTGCGCGCGCGGAAATATTATATTAGAACGTTGTGAGTGCATACGCAAGTCTGCAGTTCTCTAAGACTCGGTGAACTAAGATTGATTCTCCAGAACGATGCTCGTCTGAAAAAGTCATTTCCAAACCCGAAATCTAAAATATAAAAAAAAAGAATATATATATATATATATATATCAACATTGAAAATTCCTCATCAATTACAAACCCTGAATGGTAATATAAATGAAGCCAGGCTCAAAAATTTTAATAAAGCTCGATATTTTTCGGGACACGTTGAAAACTCGTGGTTACGAACAAATCTAACAGCGTCACAAACGTGTAAGAGAGGCAAAGGTACAAATAAAAACATGATCGCGAATTCCAATTGGACTCAAAAATTCTGGTTGCGAAACAAATTGGGCTGGGAACTGATCACCCCACAAGCTTAAAAGATATCTCTCAGTAATCACTCTTTTTCTGTCAAGTTTGCACCGGAAATCGCTACGACTTCAATGCAACTAGCGAGAAAACTAAAAAAAAAAGAAGATTTATGGACTCGGATTAATTTGAGGCTCACATCCCTTACTCAAAATATTTTTTCCAGTTTGCTTTAATTTTTTTTTTGTCGAAGAGACGTAGAAATGTGTCTGAGAAAATCCAACATTGAATAATCAAAAAGAGCTTGCAAAGTAATCAAAAACAAAAAGTTGCATGGAAAACGTTGTTACAATCACAAAAGTTGCGGTGCTGACGATAGTTGAAAGTTGCGCTAGAGGAGTTTGGATTTAAACGCTACGACGACACTCTATGGAAGCGAGGTGCCGTAAATGCGAACACATTTATGCTATACGGAGAGCAAGTATATGCGTTCCAAAATGCGTCTTTGACGCATCGCAACGCAAGGACGAGGAGCACGCGAACGAATGACAACATGGAGAAGGCGCAGGAAACGACCGATGACGAGGCAACCAATCGCGCATCGACATTGCTTCAGGACGGGAGGAAAGAAAAAGCACGCGGGCACATATGGGGGTAAATCATACCCTCGAGCTGTGCAGGGAACGGACGAACTTGGAGGCAGTACAGTCAGGGAGCTCTCAAAAAAACAGGGACGTGGCCTAATATGCTCACGTTTCTCGATTCGTCATTGGTTTTCTGCGCACTTATTAGGCGATGCCGGAATGTGATTGGCCGTTAAACGATAAGCAGTGATCCGGTACTTTCCACTCTTCGCGTTTCGTCAGTTGTCGGTTACCATAGCACTCAAGACCACTGAAGCAGAAGCTTCCTTGTAGCGGCGTAACGTCAAAACAAAAACTATAAGAAACTGACTATTTGGTTTTACTCTCTCTCTCTCTCTCTCCGTGGGAACGATGTACGAGGGCGTCTCAGAAATTGGCCGTGGTATCTTCGTGTGCGCTCGAGTTGGGCTCCGGTACATTCGACGACCCGGTGGTCATTTTAGTTTGGCCTTGTGCTCATGCAGCTGGGGTTGAGATCGTAGTGGCGTGATCAAGCGCAGAAAACTCATTGGTTGCGTAAAAACCCATAGAATTCCGTTTACTGGGAGCTGAAAGCTCCCCGAAGTTGACCGATTTCCGCCAAATTAGGCGATGGTGGGAGGTAGGCTGACATTTCTGTGTAAACAAACACCAGTAGCGGTTTCACCCGGCACTTTCCAAAACTTTGTCCTGGCATATTTGTTATTCGTGTGTTTTCACTTCTGCCTGCGTTCTGTTTGTCTGTCTGCAGTCGGTGTGGTGATGAATCTTACCTAGCTTTTCTAACAAAGGATTTGAAATGCGAAAGTAAAAGTACATCGAGATTTAAAAATGAAAAGAAATGGCCAATAGATTATGTGAAATAAGCGATCGGGAGAGTGAAAACAGGGAAGTGGCCAATATCCGCGTTCCGTCCTCGCTCGGAATGTCGTGCTGGCGTTTCATTTCAACGGGGATATGTCGTGTTTTGACTTCGACCCGTCAACCGAGGGATCCAAAATTTTATCACTCTGCGAATTAGGGTGCACTCCACCTATCCCCTTTGCTGCAACTTTCATTTTTTCCCCTAATTTTTTTTTTCGCCTTCGCCCCTGCTTTTTATTCTCGAGTTTTTGTGCTGTGAAGATTTCACAATTTTCCGACAACCGAACTCCGTGCTTTCCCAGTTATTAGGAATACTCGCCCCGCGTTTTCGTTACGTAGTTTGAAACAAATCTTCAGATGCTTCACGCCGAGTGAAAAGGTAAAAAGTATAAAAAAATTATCATGCAGCGCAAAAAAGCGAAAGATGAGAAAGTGAGGTGAAATAAAATCGACACTATAGAATGTTGTTATAGGTGGCCCTGTCGTCCTATATTCCGCGGTGTTGCTCACATTATTCTTGGCAACGGCATCGGAGAACCACGCTGTTTTCTGGATAAGGCCAAGTAAACTGTGGCACATGTATACTTTTACAATACCTGTGTTGTGGCATTAACGCAAGTGACTACACTTGTTTTCTTTCCTGTACTTAATATTTTACCCTTGACAGCGTGTGTACGCCGAATCACAAAGCAGAATAAATATATGTTGTGTTCAGTAATCCGTCCGGAGGTTGCCGTGTTATGTGCTTTAAAAAGACACTTACACGTCAAAATCTTTTTTTATTATTTAAAACGCTTGAAAACGGTACTAACGTAGCGATGCACGCGAGTTGGTTATGCATGTTGAAAAGTAGTGAAAGCGCACAATAATGACGAATGCGAAGACAGAGAGGCAAAGAGGACGAGCGCTGAAGGGAAATTACCCTCAAATTCGAAACTTGGGAATTCAGTATATGTGAAGTAAAAACATTTTCCAAATGCCGAATTCGAAGTTCCTGTGAGATCCGCGCCAATGCAGTGACGTCAGATATAGACCCGCTATGCAAGTCGAGTTTCTCTGACGCCTCTGAACCGCCGCCACTCGAAGTGTCGTGTTCGCCGGTGTCGCGCAAACAACCGGCTGCGAGCAGACGACGCTTGCCCTTCGAGTTTGAAGTTCTTTCAGCGGTCTCAAATTCTTTGAAACGGTTTGAGGTCCAAGAGAACGCGCAGCGGACTTTTGAGAGTGACGTGAGGTGCCACGTCACGCCGGTTCTGCGTGAAAGGCTGCCCCGGGGGAGTCACAACCGAAACTACGATACACAGCCACCAAACCCAGTTCCTTTGACCGTTTGACGGTTGCCTTTTTGAAGTCAGGGAGGTCGTGGGTACCTAAAACAGGCAACGTCGTCCGATTCCCTGACTCACCGATCATCCTCAGTGCTACATGCGTCGAGCGCCGCCGTGTTTTCCGAGGAGGAAAAAGCAAGGTGGCGACATCACTTCGGACTTTGATATTTGGTATTTGAAAAAGAAGAGCCGTGGTGCGTTCGCAATTGCGTTTAAAGACATGTTTCACGAATGCCGTTATTAAATGTTATAGAAATGTCGCTTACAAATCTTCTAAATTTCATAATATTTGACATCACAAATCAAAAGAAGCGAGAAAATAAAAAACGCAAGTAAAACGTGCAAAAAAAAAAAAGGCGCGTGCGTGCGTGCGGAAATATTTTTTTTGCTTTGCTGTATTTTTTTGCGTGTTTATGACTACAAGTTTTATTGTTTAAGACAGTGGTTCTCAATCATCGATGTTCGCGGACCCCTTGTGGATCGGCGGAGATGATGTTCGTTGTGAGGGGAAGGGAAATATATTCGTTAAATATAATAATTATTGAATAAATGAATATAACTAAGGGCTAGTCTGAGGTAGACCTCTCTTATTCACATACACACGAGAAAACTCGCCCGAAAGCTGAAACATTTCTTCTAAACCTGAGAAAACACAACTTTTATGGCCGGGCTTGACTGCTGAGGCAGGGCTTCGCGGACATATAGAATGCCTTCGCGGACTCCAAAGGGTCCACGGACCCCCATTTGAGAACCGCTGGTTTAAAGGAGCACTGACACCCCAAAGGTCGTATTTTTTTATTCTCTAAAACGACGCAAGTTGTAGTCATAAACACGCAAAAAAACCGCATCGCGAAAAAAATTTCTTCGCGCGGGCGCGCGCTTTTTCATTTTTGGCGTTTAAATCTCCCGCCGTTACCTCCTCCCTTCTTTTGATCGATGACGTCAAAAATCAGAAAATTTCGAAGCTTTGTAGGCGACATTTCTATAACATTTAATAACGGCAATCGTAAAACATGTTTTTTAACGCAATTGCGAACGCACTACGGCCCCTCTTTTTGAAATACCCAAAATCGGAGTTCGGTGAGATGTCCCTTCCTAGAATTGTGTCCTCCCTCAGAAAACTCGGCGGCGCCCGAGCAGATGGGCGAGTCGGCGAAGAAACCGGTTTTTTCCCGCGCCGGCTCCCTTCTATCCCGCCAGCTCGCCTCCTCCTCGCATCGGGTCAGCGGAGGTCCGAGAAAAAGTCGAGTCGCAGGAGACCGCAAAAGTTGACTCACTGCACTGGCGGGGACCGCGCGGGAACTTCAAATTCGGCATTTGGAAATTGTTTTTTAATTCACAAATACTGAATTCCCAAGTTTCGAATTTTGAGGGTAATGTCCCGGCACCGTTTTCAATCGTTTCGGATAATAAAAAAATATGATTTTGAGGTGTCAGTGCCCCTTTAAGAGAACAGAGTCTCTGTAATGCCGGATTAGAGCGCAGCTCTTTAGGGGGTGGAGGAGAGGGTACGGGGGGGGGGAGTTTGTCCCGCTCCCCCTCTGTACCTTCCCCTCCTCCTTTCCTGCTCCCCTCCCATTTAGCGGGAAATGCTAGCTAAATTTCCCGCTAAATTAAGCAAACATTTCCCCACTAAATTTAGCGGGAAATACTCCCGCTAAATTTAGCGAAAATTTTCCTGCTAAATTTAGCGGGGAAACTAAATTGGTGTTGAGGTCACGTGACGTCAATTTCCCCGCTAAATATAATGGGGAAAATTTTCCGATAAAATTTGTAGGGAATGTTTTTTGCTAAATTGCGAGGAAAACTTTTTAATTAAATTTAGCGGGGAAACTTTTCTGCTTAATTTGGCAGAAGAAATTTTCCCGCTAAATTTAGCGGAAAACTTTACACTTTAATAATAGCGGAAAATTTTCCCGCCAAATTTAGTGGGAAAGTTTACTCTTGTGGGTTCCCATAATGACTTCACGTGGGACGTCATTATAGGAAACGTCCCATAATGCAACGCGGGGTTAAGCCTACGCCGCTCAACCCGGAAATGTGCGCCTAAGATCTGCGTTCTTAGGTGCACGTCTTATTACTTTGCGTCCCGGTGTAAATTTTTTTACAAGGGTACGTAAAAGCTAATTTATGTTCGAGCGTACTCGTGTTCCGTAAGACTGGCACAAATTTTGATTTGAAAGATCCGCGTAATTCCTTAAATGTGGCTTTGACAACAAGCAAAATTATATCTATCGGTCAAAAGAGGCTGCATTTACTCTGCTAAAACTGACCATTTTGAATCCAACGTGAAACGTTTAATTAAATAAACGTTGAGGTGTTTTTTTGTGTGTGTAGACGTTTTAGCAATGAGCTCATCGCCTTAAGAGCTTTCTTTTTCTAAAGCACGTGGGCAAGGGAGGCAGAGCGTGCTTTACAGGAGCACTCTACTTCTATCGGTTATAATCACTGATGTCGGTCTGCAATAACACTTGGTCGGTTAGTTATCTCAGAGGAGCGGGATCCTGACATCTTGCCATTCAACTGTCGATGACCGTACACTACTCAGGCGAACGTTAGTAATATGTGATGCTGGTGCAGAACAGTTTCGGAGTACGCGTAGTACCAATTGAGACACACGTGTGTCTGTCACACCTTAACTTCGTCCGTTAATCGATTCGAGACTGGAAGAATGCCACCTTGCCAACAACAGCTAGTAAAAGCTACGGCGGAATTTTTTTATGTTAGTGCTCTGAGATTCCGTGCTTCTTTGTTATCACTTATCAAGTAAATCGAGCCCTGGTAGGCTTGGAGGAAAACTTGATGGCTATAATCGTTTAAGTAGGGATGCTCCAGGAAAGTACTTATTAGATATTTGTCTTGCTTTTTTATTGTTTTGTAAGGCAAGATGATACAATTCATCGTGGAAATAGCGCGAAAGAGCGAGAATGTAAGATATTGACATGGGACGAGTGCTGACTATCCACTGACGAATTTTATTAGGAAGATACAAGAAAACTACCCCTCATTCTGAGGCAGTGCAATCCCGCGCAACCTCATTACATGACTATAATTAAAAGCGAAATGACAGAGGCTAAAAAGCTATCCCAAACCCAAATATATCATATCATTATCTAGCCGAGCCAACGGCAGGTTGGCAAACGTGAACGGCTGCCTAATTTTGTTTTTTTGTACGCCTACACTATTTCACTACACAGCTGGTCATTGTGCTTAAACATTACTTCACTGTCACTTAATATTGGCCAACACCCACATTCACAATAATCAACCACAATCAAAATGCATTGCAAAATGAAAGTGAGCAAATCCTTTCAACGAACTTTGGTCATCTCTTAAACGGATGTTCGAACACAGCTCGTGTGACAGCTATATATCTGCCCGCAAGTGAAAGTATCTTATACACCGCACCAACAGTACATGGTACAAACTTCGTACCATGTTTCACGGTGCAACCTTGACTATTTTGTTTATTTTTCCTTGGCGCTTTTCTACGGCGGAGCAAATCTGGCTCAACTTGTTTCTAGCCGCAAAACCGACACGCACTCCGTATCTTGAGGTGGCCCCCGTCAACGCAAGAGATGGTAGCAACCTTGTTTCTGTTTTCCACGTCTCTTTCCACGCAGTCTTTCCTGGCATCTACCTTAATACTTTTCTTGACTTTTTCGCAGGCAGAGGTAATCACTTCGTCAGGAAATCCTGCTATTTGGCCTCGCTATTTTGGCCGAAACGCTTTCATTCATCTTACGTGTTTTCGCGCTGCTTTTAGGAGGAAATTTCACCAACTCGCCCAACGAGAAGTGTTTATTTGCACCTTCAGCCACCCTAATATAACAAATCAGTCATCGCCAAGTTATCTCTCTTTGCAGGTGATATTCCCCCGAAGAGAGCATAGACGATACCACTTTACGTTTCGGATAACCCGTGATCACTAGTTTCTAGAAGACAGTATATTCGAGGAATGTAAGTTCAATAACATAATTTTGATTCTTCTCGGACATAGCGCGCGTACAAGATAACTAATTGCAAGTCACAACTGTGTTCAATGACGTGGATTCCATATTCGAAACACTAGCTCGTGTAAGTAACACGCAAGGTTCATGGTGTATTTACGATTCCGAGCTTCACTCCGTTAATGCCGAAACCGGTTTCGCGATACCATGAATGCAGCATCGCTGCACACATAAAACTTTCCTTTTTTTCGTTTTCTAAAAAAACAAGAAAATAAAAGCCCGAGTGGAATTAAAAGGGAAGAAAAAAAAGAAAAATGGAGGAACCACGCCCGAATGGCAATGCGAGGGGACCAGCTCATTGCCGAAGCAGCTGCCTCCAGCTAGGACAATAGGGAGGTCCTCTTGGGTTCCACCATAACTCATAAAAAGCCTGCTTCCCTCACACGCACGCACGCATACGCACACATATAAGAAACACACAGAGACGCTGCCTCGAACAAACGAACGCACACTGGCGCGCACCAAGTGCCGCACAACTCCGCGCAGGAAAAGGAAAAGAATTCCGAGACGGAGGCCGCTCATAACGCCTCTGTCCCCCAAAAACACCGTCATCGATCGCGAAGGAGAGATAGGAGTGGGGGAGAGAAAGAGAGGGAGAGGTGGGTAGGAAGAGAGAGAGAGGGGGGCAAGAGGACAGGTGTGCCGAGGCGCGAGAGTCTCACGACGTGGTTCTGCAGCGCCACCTATGAGGTACCAGGCATCGGACTTTCCCTGCCACCACTTACCATAAATTCCGCGATCTCCTCAGACTAGAAAAAAAGCAGGAGGGTTGTGGAGAACCGGAGAGGGAAATCATTTTGTCACCGGTGAGGAGAAGAAAGAAAACAAGAAAGCGTCCTTCTCTTCGCGTAATTTGGACTCTGAGAAGTGGAAAGAGAAAAAGAGGGGTTTAGGTGGGAGTAGGAACGCTTTGGGCAGTTGAAAGAGGGAACGTTGAACGCTTAGGGATGCCGTAAAACTTGAGGGGGTTTTGCTCTTTCGGGAAGAAAGAAGGGAAGGTGTGGAACGGGGAGGAAGGGGGAGTTCTAGAAACTCGGATTGTCACTTCTGAAAATTAATGATCAGCCGCGCTGGCGAGTTCATGGTGTTTTCCCGCATATCGGAGAACTGTCACAACAAGTATGCATTTACCATTCTGTCATAGGGGCACTCTGTGTGTTATGTTTTGAAGAAATAACAATGAGCGTAATGCTTTAATGTTTCGCTTTCTCAATGTTCTCCGTCTCGTTTTTTTTTTTAGTAAATGAAATTTATTAAATTGTTTTTTTTCTTAAACATTTTATCAGGGTAATAACGCGATGTCTATGAGTACATTACGAGGAAGTAATTACGCAAGCTCAAGCCACTACCACGTCTTCTTGTATCAAAACAGGCAGAGAAAGTGAGAAAGAATAGGGGAATGAAAGGAGGAAGCAAAAGTGATTGTTTGCGAAGCAAGGTTGTCGAGTATCACAACAGCGCTTTTCTCTTACCTTGGGAGAAAAATAAACCTAATCGAAGTCATGTCTAAGAGTCTACAGTGCAGCTGTCACCACCCGTGCTCTCCAACAACGACGCAATCACGCTTTCGGTCTCAAATGTTACCTCCAGCGAAACCCGCCCTTTCACCTAATGAGCGACAGGGTGTAATTCTACCGCGCCTATTTTCCACTTACGTACTAAAGTTTCAAAGACGCACCGCATCCGGAACATCAGGCATGCCGGGAAGAGCGATTTCCGCACCCACGTGATCATCGATCCGAACGGCATGACAAACGCTAGCCGAACGCGAAGGTAACAGGCCTCCATTTTTCATTCGTCCAAGGTAAACATGCGCCTCGACGGGGATTTTCATCAGTTCTGGTGCCGTGTAATCTTTTTGATTCTTTTCGTTTGACAGCTTCCCTTTTGTCGTGGCCTCACATTTCCTTTCTCTCCCTCTCCGTCCCTCCAACTTCTCTCCAATATATTTTCTTTTTGCGCATGCGCGCGAGAAGTTTCACGTAGCGACCTCGAAAATAAAAGGTATTTCTTAGAACTCGAGCTTTTAAACGTAAACTTTTACGATTTCTGTCCAATATTCGTTCCTATAGATTCCGTCCTAAAAAATGAGGGTTCGGGTTCCTAAAAAAATGAGGGTGCCGAGAAAGTTTCTCGCTGGAGAAACTGACTATACACCAACGCCACTCTCTGACGTCCCGCCACTAAGGTGGCGCTGCGGTCGGTACTGCGCATGCGCAGATTCTTTGCCTCACCGAATCTGGTTTTTCCACAGGCCCACTGCCCACACACGGTGCGAAAGAAACACCGACTTGTTTGTAAGCGGTGCTTTGGTATTTAGTAATTTTTGTGTTACGTCATTACGCCAATTCGTTGGAGTCTTTTCTCGCGCGGTATGTTGTTGTATCGGGAAATAGTAAAACATGGGTGCTAGACTGTTGTCTGTAAGAGGGTAGCAGCAAAAGTTAACACGACGGCGCTCTCACTGGCGTCTGTGAGTACCTTCAATTGCAGAAATATTTAGCGTGGCATTTAAGGAGCACCTGCCGCCATTTTTTAACAGATTCTTGGGCCATAAAACTGCTTAGCGGTCCCGTTCGAAACACCACCTAATAAGCTAAAATTCCTAGTGACGCCACTTAATCGATCATTTGGCTTTCAATTATTGTTGCCAGTTATCTTAAGCTTTAACTGAAATCGTGAGAAACGATTTTCCGTCTTCCGTAAATGTTAGCATAGCTCTCGACTGAGAAAAATAATCTCGCCTGAGCTTTCTGACGCCATACCTAAAGCTTGGGAAGGCGCATTTTCAAATCCTTACCAACGTCTATGGCGCACACTCTGCCAAAGCGACAATATGGCGGCGCCCAGAAGAAGCTACGGGAATAGAATGTACGTACGAAACCGCAACTCTAGGTTTCCTAGAGGACAAGCCTGTCAATTCAAGTACGGTAGCGGCCCAAGAAAAAAGTTTCTTCCCAGCCTGTAAAGGTCCAATTGCGAAGCTATCTGTGTAGGTTAGGAATATATTCCTAGATGTCCTTCATATATTTTTTCTTTTCAACTCCACAACATGGTCGATTCAGAATCCGTCCAGCATCAAACATCGCAAAAAAAAAATGAATAGAAGCAATGAGCTTTGTGACATTCAAGGGTCACTTGAGATTTCGACGATTGAAGTCAAAGAATGCTTGGTGTGCTTATAACATCAAGTGTTGCTGCGTCAAACATCCTAATTAATCAAATGTTTAAAAAAATCTAACAACAACAAAATTTTATTTACGTATGTGCATTTTTTGTCTAACGGTTCGTACGGATAAAAAATAGTATGTCTAGCTGGCTCGTTCTTCAATTATTATCACAATTCAGGGGTGGAACTCATGAAATGCACTTGGGATCAGCCACGGGAGCAGCTGAAACAGCTGTTTCGGAGCAGGTTGGGAGCAGCTAAAACTACATTCTGGAGCAGGCTGGGAGCAGCTCAAATCAGTTTTCATTGCACTTAGCTTGTGTCTTAGACAAGCACGGGAGCAATTTCAATTGTGCTGAGGAGCACAGATGACCATGAGTGGTTAGTAACCTAGGTAGATGGGATAACAGTTTAACAGATGCAAAAACTTGGCCTTAAGGAGAACCAAAAGCAAGTACCATATGTTTCTGAAAATAGTGCCCTTGATATTTTCTGAGTGGCTTTCAGCTGCTCAAAATGCAAACCAGCACTGCTTATCGCACAACCCACACGAGCTCGACATAGTAAATATATGTGCGAACCACGTGACGTGCGTAAGCAACGGACGTGCAGTTGCGCGGAGGAACAGGGCAAACAATTTCGAGTTTACCCTATTGTGCAACTCAATATCAAAGCAGCAGACTACGAGTAACGGAGTTATCGTATTCGAAGCGATGAGCCGGAGCAAGATTGAAGTACGCCGAGCAGATCTACCGCTCGCGAGAGAGCTGCTGGCCGGCAAGGTTACGGATCGGACCGCGTTTCAGTTCAATCAAATCACGATTCATCTTGCAGGAATGTGGTTCCAGCTTCTAACAATAAAGCACTAAAAGGAATCTTTTGCTAATGTGTTTTCTACTGGCTGACGTCCGGAACCCGGGCCGAAGAGCCTCAGGCAATCTGACACTCAACGACTCGACCTCACCTCGGCCGCATAGCCGATTCACACGACAGACCGAATCGCGATTTTCGTCCGCGGACCGCGTACCACGTGACCGGTACGTCACCGATTCCTGCGATCCGCGCCTCGTCCGCGGACTCACGTACTGATAAAGTCGAACGCCTTTTTCACTCGCGGACTTTTGGCGGGAGATCGACTTGAAAAGCGTTTAGTCTGGCAACGGTACATTGTGTTCTCTTTTTGTTGTTTTGTTTCGGGGTGATGAAAACAAAAATGGCGCATCGTTGTGTTTTGTGCGTTCGCTGGTTCATTTTGTCGCGCGTTTCTTGGTTTCACGTGCGAAAGAAACTGCAGAAACTTGTCTGGCTGACGCGACGCAGGTTACGGTACTCCTCCGGGTCCGCGTCAAGAAGCTCCCGTCAAAACTCGTCTAGCACGCCGCGATAATTCGTGCACGTCCAATCAGGATTTCACCGAGCAAGACCTCTCTTGTGGCCGTGGTGTACTTGAGTGTTGTGCACGAGCGCGGAGTGCGTGAAGGCATCTTCGAATGCCCCTCCGCGAGCCCAGAACTTCGTCGCTTCTACGCGGAACCCTTCTCGAGCAGGACCATGCCTGTGTCACTCTCATGCTTTGGGTCAGTAAAGCTTGTGGCGCTTTGCGCGAAGCCTATCACGGTGTTTTGTCTCGATCTGTACGTAACAGCGGCGTACGATTCATTATCGCGGTAGCAGACGTCGATTTCTCTCTTGGACAACGGTGCCACGGTGGGATGTTGGAGTTTCGTGGCACTGTGGGGTGGCGAACAGGTTCGGCCCGTCCTCGTTGGCGTCTGCTCGTCGTGTCCCTCGTGTGGATGCGCTTGGGAGACGGACGATCCGCGGTCATGCCGTCACGTGATCAATCCGTCTCCGGATCAGTCCGTCGTGTGAATCGGCCATTACGGTTGAAGAATAACAATCCAGTCGCAGGTGGTGTAGCGCTTGGAATCCAACCCCCCGAGTTTTTTCGCGCGCTTCCGACTCGGGATACACAGGGAAAGTGAACGGAATAAAAAATTGCAAGGCCGACCAAGCTAAACGCGCTCATTGTTGCCAATCGAGTCGATAAAAACCGAAACCAAGACAAAATAGACTTTTTTGGCGCGCATTGTGCAATTTGGAGCACAATGGCGCGAGGTATTGGCTGTGGCGCAGTTTCCGCAAAATGGCGCAGGATGGCGCAGACAAATCCGTCTGGCGCAAAATGGCGCAAATGGTGCAGCCGTTCCACCCCTGCTTGAATTCTGTTTAACACTGCCGCAGTTTTACTCTCAGTGCAGTGTATATGATAGCCGACGAATGCAGTAAATGTAAAGAAGTGCCACCAGAAAAAAAATGTGCGGTAACAAGAAGCACAGTAGTGGTGCGCCGTGATATCTATATCACTAGTGCCTCCAATTAGGCGACCAGTCTCGCCAGGGGCCAGAGCTATTCCCTTTTACTTCGTCGAGACGTTCCACTACTCAGCTACTGGATAAGGCGATTTGTTCTTACTATTCCACTCTCGTTCCCGGTGTTCATGGAATGCGCCATCATTAAGCTATTTAGCGCATTAAAAAAAGAAAACCTAGGGAACGGGGTTTTTTGTGTCAAAGTGGAGGAAGGAAGTGAACAGGTGAAGAGAGGAGCGTGAGAAAAGAAACCAAAAGGCAGGTCAATTCACACCATACAAATTAATTTCGAAACCCTGTTTATACTTTATGACCTTTGATAAAAGAGAAGGATGAGAAGAATAGGATCCAAATAAATTTGCAAGACCTAATATCTTACGAGTTACAAGTTTTTTTGTTTTTTTTTCTTTTTATTGAACTGTAATCTTTTTTTTTAATTGATTAGTGCAGTTTTTAGAGTTTGCGGATTTGCAGTCATTTTTCTCTTTTTGCACGCAACAGAAAATAATTTTGCGCAGTATATATTTTGCTACTAAAATAAAATCCTTTTGAATACACAAAAAATATGTTTATTGGGGCATAAAAAATGTAATATAAAGAAAGGAGCACATGAGCGAGTGGGCATGAACAATGTTACGAGCTTGCTTATATTTTCACTAGCAGGGTGTGTGCAAGAAAATAATTTATTTCTCGCCGCCTTACAGAAAACCTATCAGCAGCACGAACAATATAGTGTAGATAATCGGCGTTGGACATGTACCTTTAGGTTCTAGATAGAATGCATTTTTTTATAATGTTAAAAAGCACTTACTGGACTTGTTTTAGCAGTGACGATGTTGATATCGCCACCACTAGAAAGTGCGTTTTGAGACCCTACCGCCGCGCTCTATAGTAAGGACGCCAAATGTTTTTAATTTTAATAAACGTAAAACATATATTTCTATCTTGATCCTCGCTCTAGACAACGCCGCTATTATTTCGGAAGCCCCGCGTACATTCATTGCCAAAAGACCTACCGTACAAACCAAACTGAGCTGCTCAGGATGAAAAGAAAAAATATTTTTTAAGGCCTAGAGAAATTTCTTTGCAGAGACATTCGTACGAAATGTTTTTGACTTTGGAGGAAAATGCTAGTGTCGCTGACATCCTCAGAAACGCAGGGCGTTGCTTTTGATAAGAGAGTTTCTTGCTTTGTGATTAAATCTTCGGGTTCACTAACGGCTTCTACAGCAATCTCATTGACCGCGGAGTGACCAGAAGATTCCCGGGTCACGTGCAAGCCCCGCGTTTTGTTACGCTGCCAGCGACTACTGTTGCGCAGAAAAGACGTCACCCACCAATCCGAGAGATGCGTAAAGGAAGCCGACTACGCGAATAGCCCCGGAGGCTTTCGTCGGGGAGAGAGTCCTGTGTGATCAACACTCACGCGTCGGTTCCACACGAGTTCCTTGGTCAAACATGGCGGTCCGAGCGACCGCCCGGGCCACGGTTCGCTAATCCGTGACCGCTGAGTGCACACGGATCCATCACATCGCAAGATTTGGACTCACCTTTCGGTTTACGACGCAGTAAAACTGATAGCGAAAAATTCCCCCACCTCCTAAACCCCCTACACACACACATACACACATTTTCGGACAACTTCGGAGCGTGAAACCCCCGTCGTCGCTTGCGTAGGCGCTTGAGTCGAGTTGCCGTTACTTCCCTAAACCATATTTCAAAAAAAAAAAAAATCAAAAGCAGTTATTTTAGTAAAGGCAAGGGTATAACTTGTTCCGAGTGAATCCCGACACGCATACGATCCCATTTAACTTTTATCGGTGTGTGCGTTTGGCCTATGTAATTTACGCTGAATTGCACTAAAACCTTTCTGTAGAAATGCAGATATAAAATAGATATGTTTATGTATTTGTACAGTGAGGTAAGAATTCGAACACTCCACCCTTAAATTGTCTCGTTCAACTTCTTGGGTCATTTTCTTAGTTATTCTGTCGTCAGGTTGTTAACTACTAGTTCAATAACTCATTTATGTGCCTCCGCAAAAAAAGAAAAGAAAGAAGAAAATGAATTAGTGGTTTGTTCCCGCAACGAAAAAATGTTCACATTCGACGTGAAGTAATTCACACTTTGTCCTGGTTTACATTTACTATATCTCCCCGAAAATGCCCACTGAATCATTACAAGCTTTTTACAGCTTTCCGTGGAAATAAAATATAGTTGTGCTAAGTCATCGCTGGGTCCCACTACATACTGCAGAGATACATTTTTAGGATGCAATCCAACGTCGGATGAGCATTTTAAGATCCAAACCTCGATGAGTCACATTGTAATGCACTTGTATACAGCGAAGGCTAAATCTGTGCTAGTGGTGTTTTATTGTCACTGACAAGGTGAGGACAAAACGTAGCAGCTTATGTTGTCCTGCCTTCAGCGCAAGCTTTCTAGCATTGACAACGGTTTGGCACCTTTTTCACCTCAAGCCCGCGTGCACAGCTACAGCACGGCAAAAGACGCGGAGTACGTGCTAATTCTGTCAATGACTATAGTTGTTATTTTGTTCTATTTTCTTTCGGCTAATATGTTACGTTATCAGGTGCCCATATTGGCTGGTCTTTATTTCTTTTTCACGGGACTTTCAAACACGCATTTATAAATAAATACATACAAAATCGGCTGTCATCGTTATCTTCAAAATCTAGTAATGTAAATAAGGTGTGACGGGCTCAATTTTTTTAGAAGTTGTTCAACAGTCAGTTTGGAGAGTAAAAAAAAAAATGAATGTCTAGTAAAATGTTTTAAGTGTTTGGGACGTCAGGTCTGATTACGTCATGGAAATTACGTGACGCGGGGTTAGCTCACTCCCAGCATTACGAATACAGCCTGCATCAATCCGCATGCATTGATGGAGAGCTGAACCCTTGTACGGGAAGCGTTATGCGTGAAAACCAATCATTGAATTGTACGGTTATCTAAAAAACGCGGTGTTTATCGAGGATGCGGGTTGGCAAGCTTTGTGACAACGTGTAGCCTTTTAAATTACTACTCAGTAAAACGCAATATTTCGATATTGTTACGAAGAAGTGCGTTCGGAATCAAATGACGAAGAAGCGTCTGCTCAATGAGATAAAAAAATATTTTATGGAAGCATGGCGTGCGATGGTCAGGTGTGCCACTGCCCAAGCCGTTGTCGTTTTTTTCGTCACATTTCCTCTTCCTTTAAAGGTGACGACCCTTCCCATGAATGTAGCAGACTCGAATGAATAGAAAAGAAAGCACTCGTACATACACAAAGAAGAAAAAGGCGAAGACGCACAGATAGTCGAAAGTCTGCTGCCTGCTGCGAAGAATGAAAATGTGTTCGAGTGACCTTTGACTTGCAGACTCTTCCCGCAGCCTTGCAGACTTCTGAGCCAGTCACAGCCCCACATCGTTGCGATCCGGGATGGGGAATTCTCCTTTACGTTATTAACATAAATTTGGCTAAGAACATGGCAGGGGACAGAACTACTCGTCTAGCACTCGGTCACGTGAATAGTGCATCTTGTTCAGGCAACACCTAATTTATAACTTTCATTTAATCCTTCGTAACTTACGTTTTTTGAGCATTTGTCTTTACGACGCTTTGGCACCTGCGGAATAACAGGTGAACGGGGGCTGTCCGGCGGCGTTATGGGCTGAAGGTGTATCGGCTTTGGCTGAGGTCTGCTGCATCCAAGGTCCAGCTGATGATGACGATGAACGGAAAATGATGAACCCCACACCTCCACCAAATATTCCGAAGGTGTGGGACCGACAGAAACTGACAAATGCGCGTCCACTCAATGAGATAGAAAGATTTTATCGACTCCGGGCTTCGAGCGCAGAACCTGGCGCTCGATAGTTGGGCGGGCCACTGTCCTAGCGTCGTCGTTTTCTTTGTCACAATATAAATATTTTACATTTCACCACACTTATTTTCGTAACTTCCCTCAATGTTTTCAATGCACCCTAAGATCGGTTCCAATTTCTTTCGTAAAAGCGTTTTTTTTTAGTTTTTTTTTATGTAAAACGGAAGTGTACTTCACCTGAAATTGGGATACAAAGAAACAACGTTGATCCCGTTCGAACACAATTTGTCTCAAAGGCTTAGGTCCCGCAGTACAACAAAACTAATTTCACTCCGAACTAAGAAATTCCCACTGCTGAGACAGAAGCTTTCAAAGCTCAATCCATCACTGCTGTCAGTTTCCTTTTTCTTCTCCTGGATCTTCAATCGAAAGAAAAAGATCTTTGCAGCAAATCCCGCAGAATTGTTTTCCGGGTACGAGTTGATGATCAGATAGAAATCAATGACGATGTCAAGTCGGTGAAAGTAGAACAAGCCGATATAATAAAGGCAAGATCACCGACAGCATTAAAATTAGACGTTACGCGATTCTGTGTGACTGTGTGACGTCCCGAAGTAACAAAACTTCGCAGATTCCTGGGAGGTCACAGTCACATGACGTGATGATCTTTTGTGACGATTAATGTTCATGACGGTTCCTCGTGACTTTTCTTTATTGCTCTTTTATCATAATGAAGATTCGTTTTATGAAACTTATTTCGTGCTAAAACTTGACGTAAACACTGGCAACCTACCGTGTCAACACAATCGGTGAACAACAGTCAATAACAACATATTTCGCAGTCCGCGAAGTAAGTCAGCTGAATAGCTTAAACTAGCATGATTATATGAAAAAGTTCATCAGTGAATAAGATTAAGGTAAAGACGGGGTAACATTCATCTATCGTGTTTTGTGACACCCCAAG
Source organism: Ixodes ricinus (assembly GCA_037355805.1). Lineage (NCBI taxonomy): Eukaryota > Metazoa > Arthropoda > Arachnida > Ixodida > Ixodidae > Ixodes > Ixodes ricinus. The sequence continues at coordinate 7,812 of JAZHYW010022821.1, read as the reverse complement.
GGGACAAGAAAACCAGAACTCTTGTGGTAGTTAACAAAAACCTATTGATCCCAAGTCATTATAGCTCATCGATGCTGCGTACGTCAACTGAAACGGACAGGCAAATGACCTCTAGCCTTTGTTTCTGTTGCCCTACCCATTCATTTTGTACGCTTTGTGAAGGCAAACACAACGGAGCATTGTTGTCGTCGTTCATTTTTCATCTACGGAGTTCTCTCTGAAGCGAAAAAGAACACAACAATCGGGACATATTTTCGGAAGCATCCTTTCCAGCCCGAAAAGCGGAGCAGGACGGTGAAACACAAACACGTCGCCCAAATCGTTTCATTCTCACAGACTTTTGTCTGGCGATTTTTCCCCCCTCTATTTGATCCCTTCACTAGTTTTATATTCGTTTTGTATGTTTTGTACTTTTTTATCACTGGGGCTTATAGCTCTAAATGTGACCGATACGCCGCGAGCCACAGTTCGCGGAGCGAAGGCTTCATTTATTATTCCTTTACCTCGTTTATTTTTTAATATAATCTTCGTTTATGTTTTTCTTCTCCTCTTCCCTAAACTTCCCTCGGGAAGCCATCGCAATTCGGCACGCCATTTTTTTCTATTTACAGCTATCTCTACTGATAGATAAACGGGTAGGGAACGTTAAGAAACAAACTTGCCAAAACATAAACGAAATAATAAAAAAAAGACAAATGAAGACGGAGCGGCAACAGCAAGACAACCGCAAAAAGAAAAATACAAACAAAAAAAACGCGCCTAAAAGGGCCCCTGGGAATGAGAAGTAGCTGCAGATGGGGAGAAGCATCGAAGATTATTTCCCTTTGTGCCAAGCCAACCATCGGGGTCCGTCGCTGTCACCGACGCTAGCGACATTTTTCAAACGCCATTCTCCTCGAATCTTCCTTCGCCTTTCCCCGTGTGCTCCCGGGCCCACGCCGCGAGAAACGGTAGGTTAGAACGCAAGCTTTGTTTACAGTCGCTCGAACAAACGACTACACTATATCCCTCTCCTCTCTTCTTCTACCGACTTTAGCTCTGTTTTTTTTTTCTTTTTTTTCTGAAGAAGCCAAAGCCGTAGCTTGCAATCCTGTTTCGAGAGGGTTTTGGTCGACACTGGCCAAAACAGACCTCAATCCAGGAAACCTCAACCCTTAAATAGTGAAATCACAGTCACAATTAAAAAAAAAAAACATATATATAGGGTTGTTTTTTATGGGAGGTCTTTACCAATAGTGCTCACGCTTCTTTAATTCATACCTACATGACGTCAATACGCCATAATGGTGGCTACTTGCTTGTTCTAGAAGTCCTTCGTGCAACTATGAAATCAGCCGGAGCTTGCTGTCTGCACGGGGCAGTTGGAACCGGGCAATGATTGGGTAAACCTAAATTAAATCAAAGACAATCAAAGTTTGATTCATGCAACCGACAAGTAGTGCAGTTTTCTTGGGGGGGGGGGGGGAGGATAGCAAAAGAGAGCCTTTTGTTTGGAACAAACACAAAGTAAAGACGGAAAGCGCGTGTCATAATAACAAGCACGGCTCGTAATTGATCTCAGATTATAGAAATGTATCGCTTGCTTTAAAGATACAATCCGTTTCAAGAAAGATTGCCAGCGAAGGTAAAGTGTTTGAAGGATCAGACGCATCTTATTGTGGGCTTATCAATGCGTCTGTGATCTATAATTATCAACTTTCAGCTCTCTTCACTACTGTAACTTTCTAAACTAGTTAGAAGTTTTTACGATGCTCCTACAACAGGTTTGAAGGTTCTTCTGACGTACGCGAAGATTCAATTCAGTTGAAATAATTTTATTTACTCTAATATTAGAAATGGGCGATGGAGGCGAGGAGAAGGTTAGAAGGAGCATTCTCAAGGTGCCAACGTGCACCTAGACAATGCCCCTTTCCGTCTACCGACAGATCGGCCGCCAGGAAAAGTACTACCATATGAGGAAGAATACATAATAAGTGATATAGAGATAAAGGCGCGTTCACACTCTTGCGACCGAGTAAGACCGAGAGAGACCAGACCCGTTTCTAAGCCTCTTGCGATCTCTTAGGACCAGCTCCGCTTTTGCGCATCCGGTCCTAAGAGATCGCAAGAGGCTTAAACACTGGTCTGGTCTCTCTCGGTCGTACTCGGTCGCAATAGTGTGAACAAGCCTTAAGAGTTTTATCGGCAAAAAAATATTTTTCCGATTGCTTTCTTATTTATTCCGTCAAAAGAAACATTTTATTAAAAAAAGAATTCAGTATAGTTGCTTGTGTGTACTCATTCATATCAACCCGTAATTAGTTCGTCGGTGCGGTACTCTCCAGGATCCGGCTCTGCGCCCTTTATATATATTATTTGCACTTCGTTTAGAAATTTTTGGTAATGAATGATTGGGAGCATTAAGCGATGCCGCGTACATTGCTAATATATTTTTGTTTTAATTTTCATCACTTAGATCTGTCTTCCTCACGTAAAAGCATAAAACGCCACATTAAAGAGGAACTGAAATGTACACATATGGAAGTGCGCCGAACAGTTTTGTTTCTTTGTCCAAACTGGTGTTGTGAGATATATTACCTCAACCTATTGAATTCCAAACAAGTTTCAAGTGCACTAACAAAAAACAAAAACGCGCTTAAAATATATTAAACAGTCATAAATAACGTGAAATTGCACGGGGGAACACTACGCTATTCAAACGTTAACCAAAATATATTGAACGGGCGATAAAGCTAGAATAAGATACACAGCAGACACTCAATTGGTGAAAGAATAAAACACAGAACACGAAAGTAAATCTAGTAAAAAGACACAAAAATAAAGCCTAAGGCAGTAGTAAAAAAAAAATCTAACGTTCACTGAAGGCACCGGGGTAGAAAAGAGACGACATTTGTGTCGAAATAAAGATCAATTCAATTCAAGCTTTATTTGTACAGGTATACACTGAGGGACCTCCAGACAAAAAACTGCCAAAAGCAGCTTGATGGGGTCTAGGGTCCCGTAACAACGACAACAGCAGCTTCACGAAAAAATCGTAATGCGGTCTGTAAAGTATGACATTACAAATTAGTAAATTTTTCACGCTACACAGTTTACCACACAGTCAAGCCAATATGTATGGGATTCAGTCAATATAAAACGAATACTAAATAAACGTACCGAAAATTGAATAAAAAGGCAATAAAATAAAGTGAATGAACGACATTAACATTCGGCCTAATCTCCTTTCTATTGCCCGGGCTACCAACTGGCAGCTTGGATGTCCGAACTAACCGTCCCACGCCGTTTTCTTTAGTATTTTTTTTTTAGTACACAGTTTTCTTTTTGTGAGCGCTTATCTACATGTATTCTTTCTTTGGAGTACACTGTGGTTCAACAAAGGCACGGCTTTTTTATTCCATTCTTGCAAGCATAATCGCGAACGATGAATCCAAAATCAGAGCTTTTCTGACCCGTCTAGAAAAGTTTCCAGCGATTATGCCCCCCCCCCCCCCCCCCAAAAAAAAAAAAAAATATATATATAAGAAATTTTTAGCAAGAATTAGGATATATTGTTTTATTTTTTGCTGACAAGTTTTTTGTCACTGTAATAGATGCTTTCAGCCTGTAGCATCAATTGTTTTTTGATCCAGGTGGCACCATGTCTCAAACTTAGCGTTCTATCTCAACCGCTCGCGTAACTGTCTCACGAAGCTTTCTGCAATGCATAGCTTACTTACTCGGCCCGCTAAACCAGGTTCTCTTTTCTCGGGACATTCCTGTATAGTATATTTTCAGCAGTAGAGAGTTTTAGTGTAGCGCATAGGCGCAAACGGAAGTGCTGCACGTTTGCGTTAGCGTTCCGTGCTCCGCACTGCGCGTGCGCGAGGTCGCGAAAAGACGCAGTTCGGGATCCTCAAATTCCCAGTGGATACGATACTATTTTTTGCGTACGCAAACAATTTGCGTACACTATTCTATAACTCGCTATTATGAACTCGTGATGCAGGTCATCCTAACGACGAACTAGAAAATAGCAGCAAGGGTGTTAGTTAAAAATAAATTAGGGCTGCACGCGGAGCACGCGGTTTATTGCGTTGTAATGTATTGCCTCTCACAAAGCCCCACGCGTTCGTTGCGTGTCTTCGTTTGTATCATTGCGCAACTTCGTGTATTTAACAATAATGAATACACGCTTACTGGATTCCCATGTCCTGTTCCGGAAATTCGGGTGGGCAATACCTTCACCTACCTTTTTTTAAATTATTTTTCGTAGCGGGCAGCTAGTACACCAGTCCGGCGGAGATAAAAAGGCCGCAATAAAACACCTGTCGCGGTGGCGCCCGTGATTGGTTGTCGAAACCGTCAGCTCAAGAAACGGAAGGCGTGGCTTGTGGTGTTCGTGCTTTTGTTATTGGTTGTTTGTCGTTCTTATCGGCGAAGGCCACGACCTCATTGGTCAAGGAGCAATAACGCGATGCGTGGATCCCGCCATGCTCCGCGTTCATTGAGGTGTCAGTGACTCTATTAGCGACGTGCGCCACCAAAAGCGTCGCGGTCGAAGTTAGCGATTATTAAAACAATAGCTTCCTGGACACTGATAACGCCTGTGGCAAATCATGCCAATCACGGCGAGGCAGTGCCAAATGTTGCCAATCGCGTCAAGTCAAATCCTGGTCATGACATCGGGAGCGGTATCCATCAGAGGGCGCCACCGAAACTTCTCAAAGCTAATACACTCTAAAAAAAGTCTGTGTTTCTACTTTCCCCGCACACCACTCGGAGAGCCAATCACCGCGACGTACGGAGGCAGCTCAGCGAATGACGATGCCGAGACACTCGTTTAGACCAAAAAACGCAGTCTGAGTTTTGACATTAAAGGGGTCATGAAACGATTTTCCTACTTCTTCCTCCTTAGCTTTAATCCTCAACTCAAATGCGAATTGTGAAATCACGTGGTCGTGACATTCCCTCGGCACCGGTGCGATGACTCCTAGCTTCCACCGTGCTTTTTATGCACACCATAGAACTTGTCATTCCCCAGTGACGATAAGTTCTGTCAGGGCACTCATTGGCCACGAACGCGAATCCAAATATTCGTCGACGGATTGATTGTTGACGAGCGCATACATCCGAGTGACGCAGTTCTCGTGTCCAATGCGTGAGCTGGGCTCTGCTGACGTCAGTTTGGCGCCGGTGACGCGCCTTTGGAACCGCGGATGTATCATAGTGAAAAGGCGGAGAGGTTTCGAAGGCAAGAAGGTACAAAATAGTCCGCTATGTTTTCAAATGTTCGTACGGAAAAGCTGGCTTTTCACTTTCTAGCCTCTTTCTTTTGGCCAACTAAACGATATGCGATTAGTAAAGTCCCAATTTAAAATCATTCATCCCAACCCAAAATTCGTTTCATGGGCCCTTTAAGCAATGCAAAACATCACGCTTGGATTGCTTAATGTCACAACTCAGACTGCTTTTTTTGGTCTAAACATATGTTTCGGCATCGTTATTCGCTGAGCTGTCTCCGTAAGTTGCAATGATTGGCTCTCCATGTGTTGTGGGAGAATGTAGACGCACAGACATTTTTTTGGAGTGTAGTTGAAGAAACCAGATGATGACAATAATTTATGTCGCAGAAAGGTGTGTATAGATACAGTACTCAAAAAATTATGACAGTGATTGGTATTTATACAAAAAATAATGAAGAACCAAAAGCCTCAAATCTACCAAAACCAATAACATCAATGCTAAGCTCGTAAATTTAATCTTAAAAATTCATAAACATTCTTTAAATAATTGTCACACTAATTTTACAGTGGATTCCGAGGCATTGCGGTATTAAAGGCAACGAAAGAGCTGACTTTGCAGCCAAAAATTTCTCATCGTGATACACCCAGACTGGTAATTCCATTTTCAAGTTGAGACGCCAGAGCTACTACCAACCGCGTGAAGTACAACCAACCGTGCTACTGCTGCTCTAGTAAACACCCTCTTGGCGAATTCATTATATAATTACAGACACCTTCATAGGAGACCCCTTCCCCATGTTTCGTCCTCCCCTGGGGCTCAAACGTCGGGCACAAACCGCTCTTCACCGAATACGACTAAGGTGGCCTCAACAAAATATTACTTAAACCTCGCCAGTCAGCTGGACTCCTCCATCTGCGAGAGCTGTGACGTCGAAGATACGCTGGAAGACGTCCTTTGTTACTGCGCCCTCTACCCTGAAAAAAAGAAATGAAATGATAAACTCCCAGGCTTTTCTCAACGGAGAAGCGCTCATGATCACTCTTCCCTTGAGGCCACGGCCATCAACATGGCAAGGAGTTAAGTCGACGAATTCATTGATTCGTTTTTCACAAACGACCAAACTTGATAAAACACTCTAGGACAAGCTCCAAAAGTAACTGACAACCGTCCTCCAAATTTGTTTTTCTATTTTTTCACCACTTTTATCTTTTTTTTTATGTATGAAGTAGCAATCCTCCAAAGTCCCGCGGGATTGCCAATAAACGTGTTTCTATCTCTCTCTCTTTTCTTTGGAATCTTATTTTCCTTATATATTTATAAAATTTTAAAGAATATATCACATTACAATGAAGACAGTCCCACATCGAAATCGGTTTCACAAGATTGAACAAAAATACACCAGCTCTGCCACAATGCGAAACTTCGCAAAAAAACAAAAAAAGGTAAAGGCGTTAGGCGATGACTGGCTTTCAAACTGTTTATAGGTCGCCCTATCAGCTGTCAATTTTATTATGTTCGCTATCGGCATTCGGTTTCTGTCGAAGGAAGCCTTTACAAAACCACTACTTGCAAAACCAGTCTGAACTTCACCACTACCACCCATAAACGAGAGCATCCATACATTGAAGAAACGTACTCCTTACCCTTTTACTCCAATCCGGTCAATCTTTAAACCAAGCAAACTAATATTATAACAAAAGCTAGCAAAACAAACATTCTCGAACAACAAAGACATATGGCGACTGCTGAGTGCCTTCGACTTGGAAATCAAATGGCACGCCGTCCCCTATCGATATAAAATAAACACACATACCGACAAAAAGACACAAACAAAAAATTAAGAAAGGTGACCTATAGGCATCCGGTCTCAGCCAGAGCGATTCGATAGCGACACGTCAGAAAGCAACGGCGAATAATTCGCACGATACTGCTAGACAACAGAACACCGTGCTCACAAAAAGAGAGAGAGAGAGAGAGAGAGAGAAAGATAAACAAAATAAAAACAGAAGCAAGGTAAAAGGAACGCGGTGTCTTAGATGGCCTCATCTCCCTCCTCCCCAGCAAAGACAAGAGCCCCCGCAGAGAGCTCCTGGAGCAGAGGCTTCTCACGAGTGCATCATCTCCATTTCCGCCGCTAAGACCATCCGCCTGCACGCAGCAAGTGCTTCGCGTCTGCCGTAGTAGAAAAGAAAAAAAAAATTTAAAAAGAACACATAGGTGCTTTAGAGTGTTTTTCGATCCCTCTTGTGTTCGCCGAGGAGTCCTTTAAAAGCGGAAGGAAGCCCACGCATACGTCGGCAAGGCCGCCATAGGAACACTCCGGGAGGCCTCATAGGCTCAGTGAACGAACGGTTCGTTTTGTTTGAATTCTGGACTGCAATCAGTCTTACTTTGACGTGGACTGTAGCAGAGCTGACAAGCGATTGTTGGTAGTTCGGAAACGCATTTAAAATAAAGCAGATGGCGCTCATTGCCTCCCATTCCACAGTTCATATGAAGACGGGGCGGACTATAGAACTGCTACTGTGGTGGATGAAAATACCGTAGGCAACTGGTACTACTGTTTCTACTGATGTGCCACCAGTG